>CM043019.1:16347113-16500820 GCA_023690525.1 Holotrichia oblita | reverse complement strand
TCTTTTTTTGATTCAATTCAATTTTGGTTTTTTCCCCTTTTTTTCATCTATGTGCTTTCCCAGCTCATTTCTCTTGCTTCTCTTCTCTTGTATTTCTTTTAGGCTATTTTACTCCTCTTTCTTTCTTTGTTTTCTTCTGTATTGGATCTGCAATTATCTTTTGGTTGTTTTCATTTTCTCCATATTTATTTCCTGGCGTCTTTTATTTGTGGTCTTCACTTCTCCACTTTTCGTTTTTTCTATGTCATATCCCATTTATTATCTACATTTCCCTAGTTTTTTCTTTCCTTGTTCTTTCATTTTTTTCTTCCATTATCCTTCTGTTTTTAACTTTCTTTCTGTAATATTTTTCTAATTTTTCTTTTTCTACTACTCTAACGTGTCCTATCTTTTTCTTATTCTTTTTGCTTATACTGTTTGTTCTTTTTGTCTTCTTGATAATTTCTAGATTTTTCCTTCTTTTAATTTTTTATCCTTCTACATCTTCTGTTCTTCTTCCATTTCCCAGTTTTCCTCTATTTTTTTTCTTACCTTTACCTTCATATTCTCAACCTGTTTCTTCTTTGAACTTCTATGTCCCTTATTATCGCCATTTTCTTTATTATCATTTTCTTTGTTTTTTATCTTCTTGCTAATTTCTCCTGCTTTTTCTAGACCTTCTATTTTTCTGTTATCCTTCTCTATCATATTTTCTTGCTCTTTTTCTTGTTATTGCTACGACTACTTGCATCTGTTTTTGTCTTTATCATTCCTCCCATTTATTTTATTCCTGTGTCTTATTTTCATTTTCTTCTTTTTACATTTTTTTCTGTTGTCCTTCTGCGTTTTATGTTCTTCTTAGTGCGTTTTGTTGTTGTATTTCTTCTTGTTTTTGTTTCAACCTTTTACCTTTCTTCTTCTTAGCGTAATTCTCATTCCTCTGCTTCTTCTCTTTTCACTCGCCTTTTTTCTTCCTTTCTATTTTCCCTCTACACCTACTCCTACATCTATTTAACTTCTACTTTAGTCCATTTACTTTTTTATTTCCTCCATCTTTATTTATCTCTTCATTAGTTGCTTATCTTCTTGTTCTTATCTTGTTCTGCTACTACAGACTTCTTGACTCCTTCTATGTCAATTTTTGTTTTCTTTCTTTCTCTGTTTTTTTTATTAGTAATCTTCCTTGTCGTATTGTTTACTTTTTGATTCTTTTTTCCTCTTTCTTTGTGAGCTTTATAAGCTGCTTATGTTGTTTCTTTTCTAGTTTTATCATCACATCTATTCGCCTTCTTTACTTTCTTTCAACAGGTAGTGATACTTGTTCTGTTACTACATCTATTTCTTTCTTACTTTTTTCTCTTTCATTTGTTAATAGCATTCTATGCCAATTTCATTTTTCGTATTGTTTATCTTTGATTCTTTTTTTTTCTCTCTTTATGAGCTTTATAAGCTCTACTATGTTTCTTTCTTTATTTTCGTCTCTTTTATAGTGTTTCCGGTTCTACTTTTTTCTTCTTCCAGAACTGGAAACATGAATGTACGACTCGAATCACAAGTTCTGCCTTATTTCTGCTTATTTAAGAAACAATCCTGATTTAGAAATCACTTAATGGAGATTTTGAAACATATGGTCTTTGTTCTGAACGTCAAAAATAATGCTGTATTAAAAATATAGTGCGTAATAAGAATATTTTTTCAATAGCCAAGACCATTTATCAATTTTATGTACATTTTTTAGCAATAACAGAATCTTGCCAAGAGTACATATTATGCAAAGTGGCTGAAGGTGTCTGCGTTAGAGCTAGGTATGTAAATATATGTATAGACAGAAATACAACTATTTTAGTCTCACACTTAGTCGTTTCACATCATCTCCGTTTCACATTTTATAAATATCCTTAATGAAATTGAACGTGCCACGTCGTTTGAGTTCCTTAGACGCTTCACATCGAATGTATGCTATAATGTACGCCGACAATTTCGTATCTAATTATTTTACGCGTTATATTGCCGTAAATTACAGGTAATTTACTGTAATAATAAATAAATTACACGCTGTAGCGTTGGTAATATGTGCCGGGGCACGTGCATTAAAATATTAATTCGATAATTAGATACATACATGCATGTTTATTCCTATTTTATCATATAAATGGAACCTCACGTTGAGCGTTAAAATTTATAACAAAAATTTTAACACAACTACTTCAATCTTTCACCAATACAGTCATTACTAATCGATTTCCTGTCATATATCTTTTCCACGTTCTAAAGTTAAAGAATCATCTCCTAGAACGTAATTCAACTGAACTTATTTCTACAACAGTTGAGTGATGTACATTTACGGATACAACAAGACCAATTTGAACTCCTCACTAATTAATGATTATTCATAATTTGGTCACGACCTCCAGTCGTCGTATCGTATTAGGGAAAGAGTTGTTATGGCGCCCAACCCTGGTTATTCTTGATCACGCGTTTCCACTGTTAATGATCGGGTTCTTTTTCGAATTCTGACGTGCTATGGACGCATTATACGTGATCCAATTTATTTAAAGTTATCGATTTGTTTGGCTTATGGGTTCTCGCTTTTCGGCGTACAGTGTACTCTGCCTAATGAAGTCGTTAAATTAGGTGGTGTGAATAAGATGACGACATTATTAATAACAATATCTTAATGCTGTGTTGTGTGTGTTGTTTTTTCTTGTGTAGTCGTGTAGTCGTGACGTCGAGAGGAGTACCTTTATTGTGGTCATAAAATCTTATATAGAGACCTGTCAAATTTTGCAAGGATTCTGAAATCAACAATTCCACTGGACAAAACATAGGCAGCCTTTTATAGTGAAATGACGTATCTCAGTGGTACTCCAAATCAGGAATTCATACATATTTTCGCGTCTTTAAGATAAGGCCAGTAGACTAAAACCAAAGTTCCTTTGGACTTACTGAGCAATTGTCAAATCCAGCCATACATAATGGCTGCTAATGTGATGCCCAAATCAAAAAGACGATAATGAAAACAAACCCTGCTTGCAATAATGAGTGCTATCAGACTGGAATGAGACACAGTTTTCAATTTATACAAGTAATAGAAGGATTGTCAAAGGCAAATGATCATATAGCATCAAATTTTAATGTCAACGTTGAGACCAACTAAGCTGCTTCTAGGAGAGGGTTATCCGGCTTGTCAACACTTTCTGATGATGGAACTGTTTCGTACATAAAAAAATAAAAAGAGATTTCCAAGTAATTTAGAATCAAGCCATCGGCGATAGCAAACGATTCGCTTACAGTGGCTCTAGAAGAAGAACTGTCAAAGTTGAGGCCAGCTAAGAGGGCATCTAGGAGAAGTGGTCCGACTTGTCAACATTTTGGTCGCCATGGTTGAATATTGAACTGTTCGACAGATGAGAAGCTCATGTCTTCAACTTAATTACTGGTTAACGACTAGTTCTAAAAGGCGTCTGTAAAGAATCGAAGCATGCTGTTTCTTTTTATTTTTATGGTACTTGACTAAGGCAATGATCCGTAAGTGAACAAAACGATAGATTTTTTATCTGTAGTGGGTGCTAGTTGCAGTGCCTTTTTAAGCTGTATTGCTTACCTGACTACCTCAGCAATTCTAGCTGTGTAATTTGTATGTGTTTGATGCTGTCCTCCCGACAGTGGACGGTAGATTAATCAGAATACAATTCACCGAGAAAAGGTCACCGTCCCCGCAAAAGAGAATTAAGCTGCAGCTCACAACGACTCCTCCAAACACTGGCATGAGACACAGTTTTCAAATCCTACAAGTAATAGAATGATTTTCAAAGCCACTGATCATGTACCATCAAATTTTAATTTCGGTTAAGTTAGTTTTTGAAAATGTTTTTGTTTCCATTTCTTGATGGATTTTGTAATTTTCAGAAATTATTATTAGAATAAAAGAATCAAACCATCAGCGATAGCAAGGGACACCTTTACAGTGACTTTAGAAGAGGAACTGTCAACGTTTAGACCAACTAAGCTGCTTCTAGGAGGCGGTTGTCCGGCTTGTCAACACCTTAGAACTTTTTGGTTACCAATTGAATGATGAACTGTTTAATAGACGAAAAAGATAAGAAGACATCTTTTATTAATTCAGAATCAAGCCATCAGCGATAGAAAACGACCCCCTAACAGTGACTCTAGAAGAAAAACTGTCAACGTTGAGACCAACTAAGCTGCTTCTAGGAAGGGGTTGTCAGGCTTGTCAACACATTAGAACTTTTTGGTTACCAATTGAATGATGAACTGAACTAGACGAAAAAGATAAGAAGACATCTTTTATTAATTCAGAATCAAGCCATCAGCGATAGCAAACGACCCCCTAACAGTGACTCTAGAAGAAAAACTGTCAACGTTGAGACCAACTAAGTTGCTTCTAGGAGGGTGTTGTCCGGCTTGTCAACACATTAGAACTTTTTGGTTACCAATTGAATGATGAACTGAACTAGACGAAAAAGATAAGAAGACATCTTTTATTAATTCAGAATCAAGCCATCAGCAATAGCAAACAACCCCCTAACAGTGACTCTAGAAGAAAAACTCTCAAAGTTGAGGCCAGCTAAGCTGCCTTTAGGACGGGGTGGTCCTACCTTTCAAGACTTTGAAAGGTCCGACCTTTCAACACATTGAATGGTCGAACCACCCCTTCCAAGAGGCAGCAGAAGGTTTTAATTGCCATGGTTAAATGATTAACTCTTTGACAGATGAGGACTTGTTAACTACTCGTTCTAAAAGGCGTCTATAATCAGTCGAAGCATGCGTTTATTTTTTATTTTTATGATACTTGATTATGATTTCTAAGTGAATAAAACGTAGATTTTTTTTTTATCTGTAGTGGGTCCTAGCTGCGGTGCCTTTTTAAGCTATATTGGTTGTCGGACTACCACTCCAATTCTTGCAATGTAAGTTGTATGCGTCTAAATGTGTTTAATGGCCTTGTTACAACAGTTTATGATGCTTTCCTCCCGACCATTGATGGTAGATTGATCAGAATACAGTTCTCTAAGAGAAATGTCACCGTCCCCGTGGAGAATTGAACCTCCTGCAGCTATCGGCCAGATAGAGAAGCTTCCTTCTTAGTGAAAACCTACTCTTGAGGGATACCATGGTATCATTGAATTTGGTGGTTTTGTCAAAATTCTGACATAGCATAGGGCCTGAATCTAAAAACATCCTCAGATATAGCTCAAAATGTCTTCAATAGAGTCTGAAGTGTCGCAACAATATATTGTCGGAGGGTGGACACAGTCTTTAGAGAAATCTGATTGGCCAATCCAGAATTGCATCTATTAGTCCAGGTTGAAGTCCGTCACGTATTAACTTGTCATTCCTGAAAGCTGTATACAGCGCTGTATCCTCAGAATATGTAGTGATGTCTACGTGTGGAGTTCTTGATCGAGCGGGACAGGATCGACCCGAGTAGAACGCCAGTTATCCATGATGAAAATAATTATTATATAAATGAGTCCAACAAATTCATCAATCCGCTTGAAAATGATGCTGGCGTTGTGTTTTTTGGTGGGCACTTTAGCTGCATACATGTAGCCATGATCATGTTCTGGACATATTCCGAATGCTCCTTCAAAACTTCTTGTCTCAAATTCCATGGCTGCAAAAACCAGCCATTAAAACAGATTTTAAAGTAGACTTCACCTCTCAAAGTTAAATTCAGACTAAGTAAAGAATTTTGCTGTTCTTTCAAGTCTTCAAGGTTTCAAGTCTTGGAAAAGAAGGATAAAGAAAGAAGAAGAAGAAGAAGAAAATATTACTTTATTGATGGTAGCTAGTATATACATACTTTGGACCCAGCTTTACATCGAAAGCATCTGCAAGATATACAAGAATTTTCGATATAGAACTTATCTGACGTAAAAATTAATCAATTTCGCTCCATCTTGAGCAATTCGAAACTCCACAACCCTGTATACGACACGTAGGTATGCAGACGTACATATCACACCGACAGCATTTCGGTACAATGCAATTAAAGTCCTATTGACATTCGGAAATATTCCCGATTTGAACAGCAATCCAATTGTTGGGCAATTAGGGATCATTTCACGCCATTGGACAATACCCTCATTCATTAGTGAGTGGGTCCGGCTAGCACCTGGCCTGGCCATCTTTCCATAGTACGCCTACGCTTGCGAGTCAGCCACTCGGCCTTTTTTTGAATCACCAATTGTAACCAGCCGCCCAACGTGAGTATAGGACATCATCAAACGTCACCACTTGAATCGAATCGTAATTTGTTAGTATTGTTAGGGACGATGCGATATGCTGTTTAAAAAAGGCCGCATTTTTTTCCATTTCTGTATCGATTTATGTTCTTATTACGTTAATAGAGGATACTGTGAAAGAATAATAAAGAAAAAATAGGAATTATTTATAACGCGCTGGTCTTCGGATGAAAACAGGAATTTCGCTACTATACCTATACTTCTGAGTTATAAATATCTAACTGAATACATATTATACAAAATACGCGGACTCCATAGAGTCAAATAGCCACTATGTATCCATACATTGCATGTAAAATATACATACACGAATAAATTGAACATACCTCATAGGTCAATTTAATTGACCACAGCGGACATCGAATGCGGCCTGTAGTAATGGTGATATAATGGTCTATCGTGTTCTACTACTACATACATAGCTAGCAAGTACCTTTAGTTATATACATAGTAAACACTTCAGAGAGTGTCAAAAAAGGAAATCGGCATTACTATTACAGCGCAGCATATGGTGAAATTATGACTATTGGAGAATTACCATAAATTGATTTAAATTGTGTTTGTTCGAAAACATTTATTGTAAACCAATGATGCGTAGCTTTATGATGGATAAGTGGGCAAGCGTATGCAAAACTTTCGCAAAATTTGTTAGGTTAGGTCTGTAATATAGCTTTATTATTGATATAGAATGACAATCTACGAATTATCCAAGCTAGATCGGTATCTACTGTACCGACCTGTGTTGTGTAATCCATTGTAGGAGGTATTATAGAATTAAGATTCTAAATGCGATGAAATTAGATTTTTGCATTCGGAGTTGAGCTGACGAGACCTAGAAGGTCGAAACCACCTTGTCCGCTTCTAATTCTTGATCTATTTTCATTACACTTGTTGAGTTTGGAACAAAAAAATTTATTTATCTTTTAAAGTTTTACTTCGCACTATCGTCCAACCACGCTCCCCAGAAGCACGCTAGGAAGGGTTATTCGGTTAGAGAATCTGTTGGTCCAACACCTGGAGGAGCTGGACCACGTTAGACCACCACCCCGCGTCGCCAGCTAACCCACCTTGAAAGCAGACGTTCGGTGATCTCCATGATCGACAATTCTCTGGCGAGACTGTGTCAGATGAAGAATAGTGGGCTTAAGGACATGATCCACCAATGATGATCCAAGAAACATCGACGATAATACTATTGTGTATTGTAATTGATCTAATGGAACAAGATGAACAATTTCGATTTCAAGAGGGGGAGAGAGGACGAGCGAGGTTGTTATATGACGTCAAAATGGAGGATTCTACTTCCTCTTTCAGGTCCGAGTCCGCTGGGATGCCTCAGAGCTCTTTACTTAGACCAACTCTTTTTCTGATTTGCAAACACGATCTTCACAGAGTTCAAGGACACGTGATACATGCCGATGATAGTTTAGCTGATGGGTTCAATTACTCAAAGTGCGTAGTAGTTCGATTGACCCTCTCTCTCACGATTATGAGGCGGTGTAATGATACCCACCTGGTTCCGAAAGCCCTAGGTAGGTGAGGAGGTTTCAAAGTGGTTATCGGATGCCCCAGATCGCGGACTCCGAAAGTGGCTTCCACTCCCCAAGTTTTCATTTGACATGTTGTCAGCTTCTTCAGAAAGTTTCTAATGGCTATTTTTTTTTACCCAATAGGAAACCCTTTATGGACTGCCTCACACAAAAAATACCACAGTCGTACCCATAACCGTCTACGAACATTACATCAGGTACGACTGGCGGGCAATCTCACTTTAGATTACAACTCTTTCCTGACCCTGATTTTGCCTAACACGATGTTCTGTCTCCTTTCAGGTCATAATATATCATAGTATGTATGGATTCCCAGTTGGATCTGCTTTCCATCATTGAAAGGACGAGGGTTTCGCGCGTTAAGCCATTCCCTATGTTCCTGTGGGTAGGTTTCCTATAAAAGTGATGCTGTTAGCTACTTTAGAAGACAACATGATCAGTACAATGTCAGATGAAAAATATTCTCCACGACAGCACGTGGAAGACTTCAAAGCAAATAATTTAGAAACTATACATCTCCACTGCAAATTAAAGAAATCCAAATATTGGACAATCTTACTCACCGGATATTGTCTTATGTCAAATGAGCTTCGGCAGGGGGTGGTCCTAAAACGCCCCAGACCGAGGAGAGGTTCCGAAAACTCTAGATAAGAGAATGGTTTCTGAATCCTTTCACTTGACATTTCGTTAATCATACTATCGGCTTCTTCAGAAGATTTCTAAAAATTATAGAAGTCATGCAGTAAAATATCAGATGCAAATTTATCTCCACGACAGCATCCAGAAAACTTCAAGGCAAACAATGTAGAAACCATACGTCTTCACTGCAAATTAAAGAAATCCAACCGGCAAGGAGGTGGTTACAGAAGGCCTGGACCAAGGAGAGGTTCCAAAAGCCTTAGATAAGAGAATGGTTTCGGAATCCCCGAGTTTTCACTTGACATTTCGCTGACTCCACTGCAAGTTAAAGAAATCCAAATATTGGACAACCTTAGCCACCGGATATTGTCTTATGTCAAATGAGCTTCGGCAGGGGGTGGTTCTAAAACGCCCCGGACCGAGGAGAGGTTCCGAATACTCTAGATAAGAGAATGGTTTCGGAATCCTTTCACTTGACATTTCGTTGATCATATTATCGGCACCTTCAGAAGGTTTCTAAAAAATTATAGAAGTCATGCAGCAGAATGTCAAATGGAAATTTATGTCCACGACAGCATCCACAAGAGTTCAAGGCAAACAATGTAGAAACCATACGTCTCCACTGCAAATTAAAGAAATCCAACCGGATATTGTCTTATGGCAAATGAATTTCGGCAGGAGGTAGTTCCAAAAGGTCTGGACCAAGGAGAGGTTCCGAAAGCCTTAGATAAGAGAATGGTTTCGGAATCCCCGAGTTTTCACTTGACATTTCGCTGACCATACTACCGCCTTCCGCAGATGATTCCTAAAGATTATACAAGATATGCTGTTAGTTTCTTCAGAAGCCGCATGATCATGACAATGTTGAATAAAAATTTATTTCCACGACAGTATCCGGAAAACTTCAAGGCAAACAATGTAGAAACCATACCACCATCTCCACTGCAAATTACAAAAATACAAATATTGGACAATCTTACTCACCGGATATTGTCTTATGTCAAATGAGCTTCGGCAGGGGGTGGTCCTAAAACGCCCCAGACCGAGGAGAGGTTCCGAAAACTCTAGATAAGAGAATGGTTTCGGAATCCTTTCACTTGACATTTCGTTAATCATACTATCGACTTCTTCAGAAGATTTCTAAAAATTATAGAAGTAATGCAGCAAAATGTCAGATGGAAATTTATCTCCACGACAGCATCCTGAAGATTTCAAGACAAACAATGTAGAAACCATACGTCTTCACTGCAAATTAAAGAAATCCAACCGGCAGAAGCTGGTTACAAAAGGCCTGGACCAAGGAGAGGTTCAAAAAGCTCTAGATAAAAGAATGGTTTCGCAATCCTCGAGTTTTCACTTGACATTTCATTCAATCATACTGAGGGCATGTTCAGAAGATTCCTAAAGATTGTAGAGGTCATGCTGTTAGTGTCTTCATAAGCCAGCATGATCATAAAAATGTTAAATGAAAATTTATTTCCACGACAACACCCGGAAGACTTAAATGCAAATAATGTAGAAACCAAAGGTCTCCACTGTAAACTAATGAATTGGACAACTTTGTCCACCGGATATTGTCTTATGACAAATGAGCCCATCTGCTAACAGTGCCATCTAGTTTTGGTATAAACCTGAACCACCTAGAATACTGAAAGAAAGTAGCTTAAGCTGTACAAAACAGGAGAAAAATGCAAGTAGATAGAAAGAGAATGAATCAAAATATATCAAGCACTCCTTTGATATTTTTGGAAACGATATTATTCTAAATACAACCCTGTATACGTTAAGCATAAACTACAATGCACGTTCCGAAGAAAACGTGTTTCATATAATATCATATAATATCTATACAACGTTGTACGACACGCATCTGCACATTCACCTTAATCCCACCAATTCAGACTTCTTCACCGTGTAAGTTGATTATAAGCATAATTAATGGCCGGCAATAGCGCATGAATAGGACATAATAAGCTCTAGTTAAACAATTAAAGGCTCATAAATCCGTAAATCGGATTCGGGATCGCGAGAATTTAATAATAAATAAGTAATCCTCCGGTTCACGCCAACGCAAAACAACCCGACATAACTCAAATCCACCGTAAATAACGTTACTAATTTTCTGGCCTTCAAATTTATACACGCGGGCTCACTCTAACGCCATCGTATAATACGTGTGACGTTGAAATAGTACTAGAATAGTGTTTCTTCTTTCTCTCCGTAATCATAATTTCGTGCTAATTTTACTGCTTTAGGTTTAGTTAGATGCCCCCACGTTGGGCGCCAAATGTCAGTAGTTTTGTGACATAACCTATAATTTGCCCAAAGCATATTATATGTGTTATGAATAATTTTTGACTAAACAAGCGACCACGGTACAACCTGAAGGTAAATCGCTTATTTTTCTATGTGCCACCGGTGAAGGTGTAACGCGAAGACATCACTAGAATACATTCCCAGCATAGCGAAAGAGGAGGATGCAGAGTTGGAGGTAAGCATGCAGTAAGGAGAGTATCGCTTCTTTGCCGGACAATCAATTAAAGAAAGCCCAGCCGTTCGAGGTGCGAGAGCGAGCCTAAATAACCCTGGGTTCGGGATGGGACAGGCGACCATTCATCACACCAACACAAATCTATATAATCCGATATTTATACCGTCATTATAAATAAATTATTCACTCGACGCGCAAGTGTCGCCCTCTGTGCGCTTATTAGTGGGGCCTTATTCGAGCACAATTAGGATGTGTCCGGCCACACAGCTCCAATGGTACCTTAATGAACTATAAATATCGCGCTCACAATGCGTTATATCACTTATTAGTGTGTGGGTATAATATATTAATACGTTTCGTATTCGTCTGCCTTCTATAGATTGTACTTATGCGTAAGCAAGAGTGACTATACGAGCTTAAGATTGAACCAGTGGTAGTCAAAAGGATCCGTTCGTATGTGGGTTGGAGATGTTGCAAACTTTTCGAGTGTAATCGGGTCTTCTTCTGAATTTCTTCTTAGCTTCTGTGTTAGGGCCATATAAACTTTTGAACAGAATATTTGGATTTCTTAATATTTACAGCAAGTTATACATCGAAGCTAATGCTGAAAGTTGATTGTGTACATCCTGTTTAGAATTTAATTTTTTTCCCTATAAAAGATGTAAAGCACGAAATAAGTGAAAACCACTTAGGGCAATATCTGGGGAGTAAGCAGGATGTGGCAAAAGCTCCCAATTAAATTCACTAACTTTTTGCAGCATAGTCCATGCCGTATGCGGTCTAGCATTATCATAATGAAACAACACTTTCTTCATATTCACCAATCGTATGCGTTTTTTGATCAATTCTGAGTTTAGACGGCAAAGTTGTTCACAATAAACTTCTGAATTAATCGTTTGATTTGGTTTTAAAAGTTCTAAATAAATTGCACCATACATATCCCACCAAATACTCAAAAGAATCTGTTTAGGATGTAAAGACACCTTTGCTGTTGGAATCTGCTGCTTATCTCTATCTATCCACGTTCTTTTTCTTGTGACAGTATGATTAATAATCCATTTTTTGTCACCTGTTACCAAACGATCTAAAAATGGCTCTCTTTCGAAGCGCGATAAAAGGGAAGTGCAGATGTTTATTCGCTGTTGGAAATTGGCTTCGGAGAGCTCCCAATCTTCTTTAAGTGATGAAAGACTGTTCCATGAGATGAATTCATCCTTTCTGCGATCTGATCCACTATTAATTGTGGCTCTGACTCTACAAGATTTCGAAGAATGCCATCATCAAAATTAATCCAAAGAAACAAAATGCAAAGAATATTTACAAGATTGGTAGCTCAAACCGTCCAAATTTCTATAGATCCATTAACACAAAATTAATAAATAAGATGGCTGACGTTTGAGTGAGCTCCATTAGCTGAACTTCAGATTCTCTATTCTTACCAGAAACTTACACTTCTCTTATTCGGAATGGCAGAGAATTCAAATATGAGAAAATTTCAGCGTCAAAATTAGATTGGATGGATTCGTGTGCAGGCCAATCCTTTCTGAAAAATTTCCAGAGGACGAACTTTACTGTGTACTCATTTATTCTGAAGCCAAGGTTTTTTCTCATGTTCTGTTTAGAGGCTGTAATTAGTGTATTGTGTAAGGCGGTGTAAAGTTATAGATGACCTCCTGTTCCTTATGACTGCAATGATCATCTATTACCAGCAGCACAGAACTCTGTTCTATGATGGATGTGCATGTTTTGCTAAATGCTTCAACCAAGTCAGAAACATGTTGCTATTCATCCAGCTGGTTGGTTGAGCAAGCCCTAAGCTCTCATCAGAAGCACCAATCATTAGCCCTTGATTCATGTTCTGGCAAACGTCAAAGTGATGTTGCAGCCTCTTTCTCCTGAAATTACTTCCCTAACCTGTCTCTGCTCTTCTCATGGACAGAAGAGACGGAATTGAAAATTTTCGATGCAGGAACGATCCAACGAAAGAAGATGAAGATTCTCAAAAAATTGACCTGTTTTGATATTTTCTTCTGACAAAGATACAAATCACTGTATCTAATTCAATTTAACAGACATTCAAATATTACTTGAGACAGGAACGTGCCCACTTGAGAGACAAAACTAACACTGCCTGCCCTAGTATATTCTAGGAGGGAAATTGTTGTGGCACTCAGTAAGGTGCTGCCTTGATGCAGCATTTTCGTAAAGTAACAAGTGTACGGCACTAGATGATGTCCGAACAACCGATGATGTTCATCGTAAGCATTTCAACGTGCTTGCTGGGTGCCAGAATGCTTCTTGGCCCCTTTACCTGTTAATGTTCTGGCAGGCTCTTTGGTATCAAATTTGTCTGGTGCTATGCTACTCCCACTGTACAACTTTGGAATGGCTCCAATGCTGGGTTTGCTGATTTTCTGCATATGGCTTCTGGGTTGAGATCGGTCGCTGTCGAAGGTCCCGGTAAATCCGAACCCGTGGATTCCCCTCATTCAAGACTGCTCTTACGTCGTGCAACACCAGTATCTAACGGCATCCGAAGTCGAGCTGGTAACTCTTCTTCACCCGAAGCAGGATCGGGTCTCTACCAGTTAGCCTTAAGGAAGTGAGCCTTAAGTTACCAGCGCCACAGCAAGGAGGTTGGTAACGGACATTGGGATAACATCGAACCTTCCGACGAGGACGACAATTGCCAATACAGTTCGGATTACCTTAGGACCCGAAACTAGGAGATGATTTTGTTGGCTCACCTGGTGGAGGTCTGGGTGGTAATATCAATTATCTGGGTGATGGTTTAGAATTTTGGAGCACATTGATATTTTCATTGTTCATTGATCTGTCCGTAGTTTCAGCCTGTTCGAAAATCCAGTTTGGAAAAGCATCAGGATTAATTCCACATTTTCTAACTCCACTAACTGCAGTTTAGACTCATGCAGATTTCATGTAAGCGTTTCCAAAAAGCTTTCCTATATGGTTCACAGTAATATGGCATCGTGGATGTTGTTGCATCCATTTTCCGAGTGGCATCATGAAACTCACGTCTATCGGCTGCAAACTCTGAATAGTGTACGATGCATAGCAGTATAAACCATGTTAACTCTGACTTTTTCAATTACATCAAAGTTTTTGGTCCAAGAGCAAAAGAACAGGCTTCACTCTGGATGGCTTGGCAACTTTATAAACTTACAGAACGGATCTGTAAAAATCTTTTTTACATCCAACCTGTTGAATGATAATATGCCATCCTTCCTGAAAGAGCATTGTCCAAAAGCCTCGGTTTTACTCTTGCTCATGCAAATTTCCACTGAAACAAGAATTTGGACCTCTTTTTTAATACTATCATTGTGCCGATTTCGTCCACGTTATAAAAACGTTCGACAGGAATCTTATGTTCGTAAATATCTAACAGTTGTGATATTGGCTGCTCTTCGGTTCTCGGGTTCTCTGCCGTGTAGAAAGGTTGTGGTGCTTGACGTTTCGATCATTTTGTCGTGATCTTCTTCAGAAGTGAAGTGTGTTCATGATGACTGTGGCGTTCCCTTTGTCTGCAGACATTATGGTGCGGTCTTTGTCCTTCCTCAGTTCCATGATGGCTCTTCTTTCCTCTCTAGACAGGTTTGAAATGGGTGGTTTAGCAGATTTAAGGATGTGTCGCGTAATTGATCTGATCTCCTCTATTTCTGCTGCTGGTAGCGTTCTGATGGATGTTTCTATGGCGTAGATGATGTCTTCCTTCGGTATCTCTCTTGGAGTGATGGCAAAGTTTAATCCTTTTGCTAGAACTTGTTTCTCTGGCCCTTAAAGTGGTTTAGAAGATAGATTTATTACTACTCGGTCTTGATCCAAGGTTGAGCTCGGTGGTCTGGTTTTCTGGTGAAGTTGCGTGAATTTTGCCTTCTGTTCCTTGGTGGCTGCTTCCGCTTGATGTCTGGCCTTGTCTATAGTTAGGCGATCAATGGTAGTCCATATGTCGTTCTTCAGCGTGTTGCTCAGGTGCAAGTGTAGTTCGTATAAACTATTCCCCACCGTATTAAGTTGGGTTCAGGTGTAGTGTATCCTCTCCCTAAGTAAGGCAACGCTTGCTCTTTGAAGTATTCTTCTGGCGCTAGGAGTCTCGATGTGGTGTTTAATTTTCAGGAATGGTGGTGTCGTCTTCTGGTCTCTGCATCTGCTGAGAAATGCCAGTTGGCTCAGCAATTTTGCCTTCTTTAGTCGTAGATCTTCCAATCTCTTCGTAAGCGTAAACGTTTCCTCCCCGTAGAGGTGTATTAATGTAGTCTTCAGGCTTTCACGGCCGCTGTTGATGGCTGCTCTTCGGTTCTCGGATTCTCTGCCGTATAGAAAGGTTGTGGTACTTGATGTTTCGATCTTCTTCAGAAGTGAAGTGACTTCACTTCTGAAGAAGATCACGACAAGATGATCGAAACGTCAAGTACCACAACCTTTCTACCCGGCAGAGAACCCGAGAACCGAAGAGCAGCCATCAACAGCGGCCGTGAAAGCCTGAAGACTATATTAGTTGTGATATTGACAAAATAATGTTTATAGGGGAACTAAAAATCTACATCGAACTATAAAAATTTTTCTAGGTGTATCCTAATAGAAGCCTTCGCTTTCAATCTAATTTCGAAATTAACCTACTGGAGCTAATATTTACAGCATGCATATAAGCATCGCCCTCACCACAACAGCTCCAACATATTCACGTCTGTATAAGTGTGTATTAATGACCCGATCGTCACGACAAACAAGGAAAGGAAAAACTTCCGTTGCAAGACAAAAAAGGACGAAACTATCGGCATAAACTAATACGATACGGTCTAGACGTGTATGTATAATTTATAAGTTGAAAATTGGTAAGCGTGATTAAGGTAGGTGGCAACACTGAACGCTGTAAAACATCTGCTATTGAGTGATGAACTCTTAATGTTTGTAATCAAGTTAATTAAGACCGTCACGTGTTTATTATATTTTTAATACTATTAGAGTTTGAACTTCTAGTTCAGGACGTATCTTCATCTCGGTTTATCGCGTAGGATAGATCCCGATCTCCGTCATCGAGTTAATATATGCTCCCTCTCTTTTTTTTTCTCCTCTCGTTTTGTATCTATCTAGGAAAAATTTAATTAGCTATGACCGAAACTTTCTTAAGGCTGTATTCCTTATTAAACCTTCTGATGCTGATGATTTACGGTTATAATAGTCTTGCGTAATGTCTTCCGTTTCATTCTTATATCATACTACACTAGCTTATCGAAGAATTTTTATTTCGTTATATATTTGAAATGTTTTGGCAATTTTTTTCATAATTTTGATGTAGTTTGAAACTTGACAATTTAGTGGTTGGTAGTACGAGGTGAGAAAAGAAAGAAGTTGGCAGCAAGAGAGTGAATTATGTCATATTAGTGTGGTAAACTGAAACTGTTTATGTATGGTAATATTTTTAAATTAAAGTTGTTAAATTGTTACCGTTTTGTTTTGTTTGAAGAGATCCTAACAGTTTTCAGAGGTGGGATTGTAACCGATTGTATCTATGCGAAAATTATGTGATTGATCGTTGATTGAAAGTTGGATCGCGATCAGTTTAGTGCAGGTTAAAGACAAATTTGGAGGGAAAGTTAATCTAATAGATAGTAACATGCCGTTAACTACCGAATCAAGTTCGAGTGAAAATGCAGATGCGTTTGAAACCTTTCAGCAAGCGCAGACAGAAAGAGAAGTTAGTGACGCAAGCGAAAAAATTAGCAAAAAGACCAGATAAAAAGAGACGATGAAATCAAAAACTTTAACATTATGCCGGATCTTAGCAAATCAATTGAAACTTTCAATGCAGAGAAAGGATGCAAAGAGGCGGCCGATTGGCTGCAGAAGTTGGAGAGAACAGGGCGGCTACATTCTTGGCCAGAACCCATATTATTTGAGACAGCAAGAGCCCACCTCATCGGAGCTGCAAAATATTGGTATAAGGGCCGGAGCAAGGATCTCAACAGCTGGAATGATTTTAAAATTGCTTTCAAGAAAACATTTCTGTCAGAGAAAAGCAAATCAGAGTTGTGGAAATGTATGCAATCAAGGCGTCAAGAAAAAAGAAAAGTATTCACACTTATTTCCATGAGAAGGTAGCATTGTCCAGAGAACTTGATTTACCATTTCGTGAAATAAAGGAGCAGGCAGTGGGCCTGTGGTCGAAAGATTTAAGCAGTTATCTAATGGCAAGACAGCATGCAGATGAAGGTGAACTTTACAAAGATGTATTACAGTATGAGAGAGTAGACAATGCAAGAAGAAGAGGTATAATCGAATCAATTCAAACGAAGAATAGGAAAGAAGAAACAAAAGTTACAGAAAACCAAGAAGTCAAGAAATAGTTCAAGGGAAGAGATAGTGCTAAACCTGTGAAATGCTAAAATTGCGGAGAAACAGGACACATCGCAAACGCCTGCAGTAAGCCACGAAGACCTAAGGGATCGTATTTCAAATATGGTTCCATGGAACATCAGAGCCTGACCTGTCCTAGTCGCAAGAAGACACAGGAGCTCCCGGACACCACAACACACCTATTAGAGCCAGCAAAAGAAATAGTACCATCTTACCGGATCGATGCTAAAGTAGACCTTGGAGATAAGTACATTAGTATTAATCCTATATTAGATACGGGGAGTCCAATCTCACTGATTACGGAATATTTAGTTCAAAATATGATTTTAGATTCTTGCAATATTCCGAATTACGAGGGCATTAATAAATCTAAATTAAAAATTCTTGGGGTAGTAAATGGTATTGTTGTGGAGGAAGAAAATTTTAAAATATGTTTACATGTTGTAACTAGTGATACGATGCAGTCTGATTGTTTGCTAGGACGAAATTTTATTGCTAATCCACGAATAAAACTTACTTTTTCAGACACTTTAGAATTAAAAATAGATAAGGCTACGGTTGGACAGAAAACTGAGGAAAATAATATATTTGTAATAGATTTAGATTACGGAAATAACTCTGTAGTAGACGACCTAAAGATTAATTCCGAAATTGACCTTTATCATAGAGAGAAACTAGTGAAGTGCATATCTGATAACTATGTTAATGTTAACTTACCTGATAAACCTAAAAGTGACTTTTGTATGAAAATTAATGTACATCCTGATCACACTCCATTCTTTTTCCGTCCCAGACGATTATCTTACCATGAACGCGACAAAGTAGGTAATATGTTGGACCGACTATTGGAAGACAACATTATTCGGAAAAGAAATTGTTATTGTTAATAAGCCAGATGGAAACATTCGACTGGGTGTGGATTATCGACAATTGAATGAAATTACTGTAAGGGACAATTTTGCCTGCCCAAATGTAGATGACCAAATCGAAAATTAAAAAAATAAAAAGTATTACTCTAGACTAGATTTAAAAGATGCATTCCACCATGTGAAATTAGATAAGGAATCGGTTAAATACACTGCTATCGTGACTCCGCACGGGCAATTCGAATATTTGAGAATGCCCTTTGGGCTAAAAAATAGTCCTGCTACTTTTTCTAGATTTATAAATACAATTTTCCTAGAAATGATTCAGAATAATGAAATGACTGTTTATGTTGATGATATTCTTGTTGCGACCGAAACCGTAGAAGAAAATATTAAAATTCTAACTAAAATATCCAAATTATTGACGGATAATTTATTAACATTGCGGATCGATAAGTGTAGCTTTTTGAATACTGAAATAGATTTTTTAGGATATATTATAGGCTGTAATACAATTTGTCCGAACCCTCGAAATGTTAAAGCTGTTTCCGAATTTCCTGTACGCGAAAAATTTTAAAGAAGTACAACAGTTTATTGGATTAACGTCTTATTTTAGAAGATTTATTCAAAATTATGCACTTATAGCCAAACCTTTATATGATTTATTGAAGAAAGGTGTTAAGTGTCAATTTGCGGAAAGACAACTAGAAGCTTTTGAAATGTTAAAAACTTTACTAACACAAGAACCGATTTTAGCTATATTTAATGCAAAGGCAGAAACACAACTACATTGTGATGCATCCAAGGAGGGATATGGTGCAATTTTGCTCCAACGACAAGATGACAACAAATTCCACCCAGTATTTTTCTTTAGTAAGAGGACCACAGAAGCCGAAAGTAAGTGTCACAGTTACGAACTAGAGATGCTTGTAATTGTGTACGCGCTAGAACGGTTCAGAATCTATTTATTGGGCATGCCTAAATTTAAGATTATCACGGATTGTAATGCAATAAAGAGCGTTAGCCAAGAAAGATGTTAACCCCAAAATTTTACGACGGTCGCTTATTTTGTGCAATTATAATTATCAAATTGAACATAGACCAGGCAAGAATATGACACATGTAGACGCGTTAAGAAATTTAAGTATTAAACAAAATCAAGACAAAAGGATTGGCGAGATTAGAGGCTGTTTAGAAGTTTCCGAAGACAAATACTTCGAACTGCGAGATGGATTGGTTTATCGAAAACATGACGATAAGCTGCTATTTGTCGTTCCAGATTGTATGCAGGATAGCATTATTAGAACCTACCATGACGACCTTGGTCATACAGGAATTGAAAAGACATCTGAACTTATATCTATAACCTATTGGTTTCCAGACCAGAAGAATAAGATTAAGTCCTATATCCGGAATTGTTTAAAATGTATCACTTATTCACCGGTAAGCGGAAAGATAGAAGGTCTCCTACATCCAATCCCAAAGGGAAACACACCGTTTGACACAATTCATCTGGACCACTATGGACCGTTAGAAAAAACAACTCGACAAAAAAAAATACTTATTTGTTATAGTAGACGCCTTCAGTAAATTCGTGAAAATATACCCATGTACATCAACAGGTACCAAAGAAGTAATAAAACAGCTCGATTGGTATTTCCAAAATTACTCTAAACCACTTCGTGTAATAAGTGATAGAGGAACCGCATTTACATCGAAAGACTTAAAGAATTATTTGGAAGAAAAAAACATACAACATGTACTAGTGGCTACTGGCGCTCCAAGAGCTAATGGTCAAGTCGAAATAATGAACAGGTCTATCACACCTATGTTAGCTAAGCTATCGCCTGAATTAGACCGTTGGGACGAGGTAATTTCGAATATGCACTCAATAACACAATCAATAGATCTACTGGTGAGTCACCAAGCAAACTATTGTTTGGAGTACATCAGCGTGGGAACATCGATGACAACGTTAGACTCTATTTAGAGGATATAAATAATGAACCTAGAGACGTGGATGTAATACGAAGAAAAGCTGAAGATAATATAAGTAAAAATCAACAATTAATGAAGATCCGACATGACAGTAAACACAAACAGCCACGTGATTATTGCGGCAATAAATAAAAAACTATTGCCAAAGTATCGAGGTCTCTACGAAATAAAAAAGAAGCTAGACAATGACCGGTATGTAATAGCCGACATAGAAGGATTTGAAGTCGCACAAATACCATTTCAAGGCGTGTACGATCCATCCCGATTGAAACCATGGATTCAAACTTGACAATTTAGAGGTTGGTAGTACGAGGTGAGAAAAGAAAGAAGTTGGCAACAAGAGAGTGAATTATGCCATATTAGTGTGATCAACTGAAACCGTTAAATTAATTAAAGTTGTTAAATTGTTACCGTTTGGTTTTTTTTGAAGAGATCCTAACAATTTTGACATTTTAAATCAGTACAAAAATTACGGATTACAAACCACACAGAAACGTCAAATTGTTCATCATACATTAGTAATTTTTAAACAGAAATTATAATAATCGAATATTTATACATAACCTCAAAGAATCCTATTAATGTGTCTGTAATGATGGCCGATGTCGTAAACAACGAAACTACACCAGAATTTTACACGGTTGGGTAAAGAAAAAGCAAATAAAGGCAACTCACTAAAATATGGGGTATAATGTTACATAAGCGCCGGCAATTATACGTTGACACTTTTCTATAATGGAAATTTTTTGGTTATTAAAAACACGTGCAGGGAGATAATGATGATGAATGAGTGATTTCTGTGGAAATTTGTTTCTAACATAGTAAAGATATCGGGTTACAAACTGTATGAAATGGCTATACTGTAACGAATTGTGTATCTTGCATGGACTAGATTTCAGTTTTATTCTTTAGAACAGTGTTGCTGGCGTTAAAAATATCAGTTATCTAAAAATGAAGATATTTATTAACCGTTTAGATAGTCAAGAATCACCCCAACCCAAAACGGCTTACAAAAGTACCGCATTTTGCAAGAATTAAGGTAAGTTCCAACATTTTGAGGTTCCCAGTACTTTATACCTGTTGAAAATGTCTTTAGCGTTACACTGTCCATATTTTTCTTTCAAATATCATCATCCTCCAAAAGGAAAATAGTTCTAAATTACATTTAATATTATACAGATGTAACTTTCAGCACGCTAAGCCTTTCACGCAGCATCTCGTATCAAACGTTCTCCAATGGTGTCCTAAGTAGATCAGCCAACTGGTTAGTCCCATCGATGTTTCTGATCCAAGATCTCCATTCAAATATCTTTCCCTGACGTAGAAGTGGTCGACCTCTATGTGCTTTGATTATCGATGATATGGTGGATTCTTGGACAACTTCACTGTGTACTAGCATTGTCGATGTAGAGAGTGTAGAAGGTTTTTCTTGGCTGGCAATTCCAATTAATTAAATCAGATCAGACTTCAACCAGATCAGGTGCTTTGCTCGTTCACTTGGTGATATTATTTCTGCTTCCATTGTAGATGTTGCCACTAACTTTTTCAAATTACTGGTCCATGATACAGCTCCATGGTTGAAAATAGCGACGGCATACTCAGCGTCACTGTAGACTTTTAATGCTTCATTCTTCCCGTATACGATTCCAATCTCGAACTGTAGGATCTTCTATAACTCGAGCTGCTTTATTCACTGTAAAAGCAATGTCCGCACGCGAGGCTGTAGTTAAGTATAGTAGACATCCTATTGCTTCGCGATGAGGAATTTTTTGTAGTGATTTTGTCCTCAAGGTTACTCTATTCGCGTCCAATTATAGAGTAGAGACTCCATTCTACTCGACCATTCCAAATCTTTATAGAATTTTCCTTGTATAATTCCTTTGATTCACTGCGATTAACCCGTCTTCATTTTGCTTTATCTTCATAACCAACTAAATGTCCATGAACAGCCTTGTCGTCAAACTCCAGCATTCAGTACCAAAAATTCTCAGATGATTTAAGCTTCCTACCGATCGTCCATACCACAGTTCATATGGAGGACTTCCAGTACGATTCAAAAGATAAGTGTCAGTATTACATGCTTCTGACCACAGTTCTTTTGGCAGCTTGCTGGAATTGAGCATAAAACGTGCGCATTCCACAATAGTGCGGTTTTCACCTTCGACAACACCATTTTGATGAGGCGTGTAAGGTGGAGTAATGCAATACTCTATACCTCTCTCTGCTAGCAATTCAGAAACTTTCTTCTTATCGAACTCTTTTCCTCCATCGCACCTGAACTGTTTGATAACATGGCCATTTGTCTTGCCTTCATTCAAAAACTGTTCCAGGACGGCCTCACTTTTCTGCTTCAAAAAGAAAACTCGGCGAAACTGGCTGAAATCATCTTTGAAGCACACGTAGTACCGTGCTTTTCCGAGAGACAACGTGAACATGAGTCCGTTCCCATTGGCACGGATCTACTCACCAATAGCTGTTGGTTCGTTCACTCGATTTTTGAATAGTTTGGTACTGATTTCGGCTAAAACCAGAAGTTTAACACCTTACAACAATCATTAATAATTAACTGAACCAAAATTTGACATCAAGAATTTTTGCTGGATGAAACTATCGTTAGTTACGGAGCCGGTGAGATCAGGATAAGAGAGGACTTCAAAGTGCCTTAAATTAAGAACTTTTTGATACACCTCTCAACTAAAACAATTGAAAGAATTCGAAGATCTCCATTAGTGAGCGAGCTGGCTGACCACCCCCACCTAGGGTCAAAGTTTGCAGGGCACTCGGCATCGACGACGAAATGGTTTTAAATTATGAGGAATCACCACCATCTCGCCGAAGATAAGGTTACCACAGAGAATTATCCAATAGAGGACGCGCAGCGTACCCAAGACATTCTCAGCTTGAAAAGCTGAACGCCTAGAGAAAAAGAGGCTTAGGAACCAGCGCAAAGCGAAGATCGATCACATGAAGTGATAAGCATCCAGTCAAAAGATAATTACAATAAGCATATGCAATGTACTAGCCAAAGCAAGCACATGTCTGAACACTAGAGTCTCACATCAAATACTTATGATGGCTGTTAAACTGCACCCATTAACTTATTTCTGACAGCTGTCAAACTAAAGGGTGGTCCAACCATAATGCACGATGTTAATTGTAAATAAAACAAACAGTTTTCAGAGAATTATCTTAATATTTTTTATTTTGATAAAAGGATCTATCATAATTATGTGTGAGCCAAATGCTCGTCACGGCTTCGGTGGCATACCTCTATCCGATGGTCCATATTTTCAATGACTCTGAGACATAATTGAGGTTCAATTCAATTATCTCATCCTTTAGCTCTTGAATTGTTCTTGGCTTATTGACGTACACTTTTTCTTTTAAATATACCCAAATAAAGAAGTTCAACGGTGTCAAATCAAATGATCGAGGCGGCCAATTAACATCGCCACGACATGAGATAACACGGCCATTGAATTTCTCTCGCAAAAGAGCCATTGTTTCGTTGGCTGTGTGGCAAGTGGCACCATCCTGTTGGTACCGCATATCGTCCAGGTCCATACCCTCAATTAATTATGTCTCAGAGTCATTGAAAATATAGACCATCGGATAGAGGTATGCCACCGAAGCCGTGGCGAGCATTTGGCAGATATTTTGTTTCACACATAATTGTCATAGATCCTTCTATCATAATAAAAAATATTAAGATAATTCTCTGAAAACTTTTTGTTTTATTTACAATTAACATCGTGCATTATGGTTGGACCAGCCTTTACAATAAATTATGTTTCTAGATAGATTTAAAGTTTAATAATCAAGATTTCAAACAGCTAAAAACTTTGGTCTTACGAAAACGCACCAATTTTTAGAAAGAAATCTCCAAAAGCAAAATCTACCGTAAAAAGATATATTTAGAAATCAGATAACAATTTCACGGTCGACAAAAACAATTTATCTTAATGGGACACGCCTCCACAACAAAGACCCTGTCATTCATAATAAAATGACAGGAGGATGAAACAAAGAAACCGTGATGTACCTCTCCGCCAAACATTTTCGCATCGGCGATATAAATGTCAATATTTTTTAAAATACCATTACAACAAACGCTGCAACATTTCACCATATACCGTGAGGCTAACGCGCCGGACGGCCACTGAAGATGAAACAAGAAAAAGAAGAAGAACAGGAGGAGGAGGAGGAAAGACCTTCGTATAGTCGAATGGACCGCGACAAGGTTATTGTTTGCATAGTAATTCGTAAAAGGACATCGCAAAGCCGAAAGAACAGCGGCCCTTTGCGGTCCGTGTACTAATGACCGGGCTCTGTTAAAACAACATTTAATTAGGTCCAGCAGACGACAGCATTATTTCTCCGAGGCCTACACTGTTAAAAATACTGCATCTGTCGATTTATTTATTTTTTCTACCTGAAAACAACACGATGAGAAAGAAGAAATAGCACAAATTCGAGATTATTTCAAGTTTCAAGAGGACGCAATTAGATTAAACTCAATTTAAAAAATAGAATATTAAGTTTTAAATTTTCGGAAATTAAAAATTATCCTAGTCAACAGTGTAAGTTATCGCATAAAGAAGCCGGTGATTGTCAAAAGAACACAGAAACGGTATATCATATTGCTAGGCGGAGCAGTTGGGCGCCAGTTTTTACTTGCCTCTTTACCAGGGTATAGTCTATTCTGATCTACAATATTGATACCGTTATTAGGTTTGCAAATATTTAGAGGCAATTTTATGCAAATCTGTCTACACACATTTTTGAAGAAAGAAAATTAACTCCAACAAGATATAAATATAAAAAGTTGTAATAAAGGTAATCCGACAGTTCGTGATAAAGTAGGAGATGTGTTAAAGTAATGGATTTGCCTACAGATAGATACCAAATCGCGGATATAATTAGCCATGTGTCCGGGAAACCATCCGAGTTTTCCGAATTTCATTCTGAGTCATGTTTCATCGTCGTTCATTTTTGCATTGTAAAGGCTGTATAAACGAAACACCTTGTACAAAAGAAAGCAATTTTAAGCTATCGCTCCCTTTAAGAATGAAAGCACGTCCATTTTAAAAGTTTTTTTAATCTTCAACGGGTATCGAGATACCGACCGACACCGCACAATTGAAACACCCTGTATATGGCTCCCTTTCTCTAGAATACAACATTATTTATTCTTTCTATTTACTTTTAATTACCCGATACATTATAAAATGACGTCATTACGAAATAACAACAATACAGACTTAATGACATTTTTATAACTTCCGGTTGACGTCACATTGACGTCACAATAACATTTAAACGACCTAAGGTCGACAAACTCGCGCATGACGTTGAATAGCGATTCAGTTGACCGTCGACAACGGTAGAGGTAACATCTATAGAGACGGTTGTCTTATTTTACATCGGACGAATTAAATTCTTGTAATTTTACTGAAATTTTGGGAATCGTTTCTCCTGAAATTACGAATGGAAGTTATCGAAAGATAGGTTGTGCTGTCCTTTCTCCGTCGATACAAGGAAGAAGGTGGTTAATTTTCGAATCGCATTATTACCGGAAATGATGGCGGCGGTGTAACAGTAAGAACTACCTAAAATGAACGCTAGTTCGAACTCAAATTTTGCTTTGTTGCAACGAGGTGTACGTTAGTGCGAGTTGTCCCTCTACAGCTCTTTTGTTCGTCAGATTCTCTCTCTTTGTGTTGACACTCGGATTCTGTCCGGGTGGGTGCTCTAATGGCATAGTTCCGCTGACACTGCATACCCTCGTGAGGGTCTATCAACCGATTAGAGACGTTTGACGTCCGTGAGAGTCTCAAAAGGGACAATCTCAATCTAATTTATATCCCGTCTGGATTAATTAGTGGCTGCAGAATGCCAAAAAAGCGTTCATATTAGAACTGTTCTTATTGTTGATGGTTTGGTAGGTCGGTTCATATCGAAGGTTTGGGTATTGCGTTGAATGTTGGTCCACGTCTTGAGATAAATGTTAAGTTACTTAAGGAGATCTTTGTCTTACTATTGATTGATTGGTAGGTCGGTTCATATCGAAGGTTTGGGTATTGCGTTAGATGAAGGAACAACCTAATATGAACGCTAGTTCGAACTCAAATTTTGCTTTGTGCAACGAGGTGTGCATTAGTGCGAGTTGTCCCTCTACAGCTCTTTTGTTCGTCAGATTCTCTCTCTTTGTGTTGACACTCGGATTCTGTCTGGGTGCTCTAATGGCAGTTCCGCTGACACTACATACCCTCATGAGGGTCTTCAACCGATTAGAGAGGTTTGACGTCTTAAAAGGGACAGTCTCAATCTTGATGGTTTGTTGATAGGTCGGTTCATATCGAAGGTTTGGGTATTGCGTTGAATGTTGGTCCACGTCTTGGGATAAATGTTAAGTTACTTAAGGAGATCTTTGTCTTACTATTGATTGATTGGTAGGTCGGTTCATATCGAAGGTTGGGGTATTGCGTTAGATGAAGGAACAACCTAATATGAACGCTAGTTCGAACTCAAATTTTGCTTTGATGCAACGAGGTGTGCATTAGTGCGAGTTGTCCCTCTACAGCTCTTTTGTTCGTCAGATTCTCTCTCTTTGTGTTGACACTCGGATTCTGTCCGGGTGGGTGCTCTAATGGCATAGTTCCGCTGACACTACATACCCTCGTGGGGGTCTATCAACCGATTAGAGAGGTTTGACGTCCGTGAGAGTCTCAAAAGGGACAGTCTCAATCTAATTTATATCCCGTTTGGATTAATTAGTGGCTGCAGAATGCCAAAAAAGCGTTCATATTAGAACTGTTCTTATTGTTGATGGTTTGGTAGGTCGGTTAATATCGAAGGTTTTGGTATTGCGTTGAATCTTGGTCCACGTTTTGAAATAAGTGATAAGTTACTCAAGGGAGTCTTCATCTTATCGTTGCTAGTTTGGAAGGTCTCAAGGAATCTTGGTCCACGTTTTTGTTAAGTTACTTATCTTATCTAGCTAGTTTGATGGATTTGGGTATTCCGTTGGTTGTTGGTCCATGTCTTGAGTTAAGTGTTAAGCTACTTAAAGAGATCTTTGTCTTAGTCTTGATGGTTTGGTAGGTCGGTTGATATCGAAGATTTGGGTATTGCGTTGAATCTTGGTCCACGTCTTGAGATAAATGTTAAGCTACTTAAGGAGGTCATTGTCTTAGTATTGATGGTTTGGTAGGTCGGTTGATATCGAAGATTTGGATATTGCGTTGAATATTGGTCCACGTTTTGAAATAAGTGTTAAGTTACTCAAGGGAGTCTTCATTTTATTGTTGCTAGTTTGGAAGGTCGTTTCCGATAGATGGTCGGGTATTGCGTTGGTTGTTGGTCCATGTCTTGAGTTAAGTGTTAAGCTTTGGATCTTTGTCTGGTGATGGTTTGGTAGGTCGGTTCCTTTAGAAGGTTTGAGTATTGCGTTAAATGAAGAAAGTACCTAATATGAACGCTAATTCGAACTCAAATTTTGCTTTGATGCAACGAGATGTACATTAGTGCGAGTTGTCCCTCTACAGCTCTTTTGTTCGTCAGATTCTCTCTCGTTGTGTTGACACTCGGATTCTGTCCGGGTGGGTGCTCTAATGGCATAGTTCCGCTGACACTACATACCCTCGTGAGGGTCTATCAACCGATTAGAGAGGTTTGACGTCCGTGAGAGTCTTAAAAGGGACAGTCTCAATCTAATTTATATCCCGTTTGGATTAATTAATGGCTGTAGAATGCCAAAAAAAGCGTTCATATTAAAACTGTTCTTATTGTTGATGGTTTGGTAGGTCGGTTCATATCGAAGGTTTTGGTATTACGTTGAATGTTGGCCCAAACCTTGAAATAAGTGTTAAGCTACTTAAGGAGATATTTGTCTTACAGTTGTTTGTTTGGGTATTGCGTTAAATGTTGGTCCACGTCTTGAGATAAGTGTTAAGCTACTTAAAGAGATCTTTGCCTTACTGTTGATGGTTTGGTACGTCGGCTCCTATAGAAGGTTTGGGTATTGCGTTGAATGTTGGTCCAAGTCTTGAAATAAGTGTTAAACTACTTAAAGAGATCTTTGTCTGGTGATGGTTTGGTTGGTCGGTTCCTATAGAAGGTTTGGGTATTGCGTTCAATGAAGAAACTACCTAAAGCATGAACGCTAGTTCGAAGTCAAATTTTGCTTTGATGCAACGAGGTGTACGTTAGTGCGAGTTGTCCCTCTACAACTCTTGTGTTCGTCAGATTCTCTCTTTTTTTTTGACACTCGGATTCTGTCCGGGTGGGTGCTCTAATGGCATAGTTCCACTGACACTACATACCCTCGTGAGGGTCTATCAACCGATTAGAGAGGTTTGACGTCCGTGAGAGTCTCAAAAGGGACAGTCTCAATCTAATTTATATCCCGTTTGGATTAATTAATGGCTACAGAAAGCCAAAAAATGTGTTTATATTGGAACTGTTTCGATTGTTGATGGTTCAATCTGTAGCTCTGCCATTTTTTAACTATTATTTTATTGTGGTTAATATCTATCGCCGTTGCGCTACGGATTGTTTTTCCTGCCTTGTAAACAAATCGTTGAACAGAATCGATTGTGAGTTTCCAACTCGAATGCATTGAAATTCTGTTGCAAATTCCTATAACGAAGAAGATATAAACGGTGTTTTGATGATTGTCATTTTCAAGCGATTTGACGTATCTAAATCTGAATTGTTTTTAAAATGTTTGCATAATGTGTGTTTACCATTTTGTATACATAATATACAGCGTAATTATAAATTTAAAGCTTAACTTTGCACAGATACGTACTTGCTAATTAATAAGTCTAGACTAAGTGGTTATGTCGGACGATTGACTGCAACTAGAACACCACAAATCGTCAAAACCATTACAACCGAACTACATCAATCATTGGGAAAATTAGCTCAGTGCGGTTTACATCGTTACGCTAATGTATCTCCCTCTTGAAATGTCTTCTTTTATGTGTCACTCGTTTCATTAATCTTTAATAAACTGACTGGCGATGGCGTTACGAACACCATTAATTCTGTAAAACAGTATTCGTTAACCCTTGTAACATGAAACTAATTCTTTTCCAATCTTCACCGGAATCTGCGCTCATCAACTTTATATTATACCTGAATTTCGGTGGTATACTCGATGATTATTTACATATTACCTCCCAATTTTCACCCATTAAAATAAATCGAACGAGCCAAATGGCAACTGGCAGTCTATCTTGTAATAGAGTCGATTGTGTCGAAAGTGTTTTGGCTAGAAATTACGAACACTTCATTATAACGCCATATGGTGTGAAAAATAAAACGCATCCACTTCAAAATTACACGGTTTAAATAATTTTCGATTATAAAATCAGCCACGCATGACATATGTGTAATATAATATGGAAATAAACAGTAATGGTCCTAAAATACCGCTTTCAATTTTTATCTTGTTCCATTTTGATTTAAACCTTGTTTACCTCAGATAACTCCCGAGTAATTTATTATCGCGTTAATAAAAATGTATAAATCTTGAAATTAATCAAGAGTTTAGGGAATTGAAATCTCGTAAGAAGGCGACTTAATCATTTTCTATTCGATATCGTAGTACACACGGTTTGTGTGGCTGTCGTATAGACAATTTATCGCGAGCCTAGGGTCAAATTAATTTCAGATAAATTTAATTTATTATTATATTTCTTTGTTGATGTTACAGTGTTGTGTTGTACGTAGAATATAACTATTATTATTGTCTGATGGCGATATACGATTCAATTTTAATATCGTTTAAGTGTGTCATATTTCCAATAAAGCACTATCTTAATTGAATTGCTTAATTTAATATAAATTATAGGCAGTAAACACATAAATTATTACATTCTAGACGAAATTGAAAACGAACAACTGCTACATCATTCTTCCAGATAAGGATATATAATAATTAACGGTATAATGAGTAGAGATAATCCAAACGAAGCAAGAATATTTTATAATGTAATATATACATACACTGAAGGTTGTAAGTTTGGTGTCAACTTTATGTAAACTAACTTGATGATGAGTTCTGTGTCCCAAACTTTTTCAATTTATTTTTATCGTTGTTTCAACGCGAAATGAACAAAACAGAAAAACAAACAAACAAGAGAATCAAGACAGACAAGATGCTGCAAGCTAGCTGACGAGCAGGTTAATCTGGCCCTTCCTTCAGCATCACCAAATCGCAAATTAAGAAGTCCATCTACAAATGGACATATAACAGGTCCAAGTAATGGTGAAAAAGATCACCAGAACAAAGACAAACAAAGAAATTCCTAAGGGAACACAGGCCTGAGTTTACTGAAGACCTACTGAGTAAAGACAGGAAGACTGTCAAAGTGATAGTAGGTCTGTTGACCGGCCATTGAAGACTGAATAGGCATATGTTTAACATCGGCCTGGCAGATGATACTCTCTGCAGATTCTGTCAAGAGGAAGAAGAAAAAATGATAGGTCTAATTAAGAAGGCAAAATTAGAGAGCGTCCTCTAGGATAAAAGAGGATTACAATAGACAGATTCGAATGACCACCTCCTTCCTAATCTAATCTAATCTAATCTAATCAGTAGTTCACACTGACTCTCTAACCATGAAAGAACAAGTAAGAACAAATGCTGTTCTAAATGACACACAAAAATCGTTCCAAGTAAATGGTCTAAACCTCAACAGAAGCAATACAGAACATTTAAGAACTCCTGTCTCAAGAAAACAAAAATGGCAGCTTCCAATTTAATCGGGAATAATCGGTTATCAAGTTAAGACATTTTTATGATGTTGAGTTTGCTTCCTTGAGGCTTAAATACAGTGGGCAACCCTTAACATCGAATTGTCCCTCTTGAATTATATTGGTGACTAGAATTTTCTTATTTGTAACCTTAGAATTGGCTTTCCTTATCTTTTTTAGGGATCATCCTAACGAGGGTCTGCTTCCACACCGAGACAAAATATAGCATTAATAACATTCACCAGACTGATGATAATTTTGCCCAACAAGTTCTTAAGCACACTACCACTGCCAAGAACTTTACCACACTTCCTGGTTCTAATGTGGAATCTAACCTCGTCTATATTAGCTGGTGAAACAAGATCACCACCCACCCAGATGAAAGAGAGCACCATGAAGTTGATCATTCCTATTTTCCACACAAGCATGATCTCATGCTTGTATACTCATGGAGAAAAAACGATCTCCATGTGATCAACAAACACTTTGACTTTAACTTCGCTTCCCTAAAGTAAGACTAAGACCAGTTGAATTTGAAGCTTACCTTGGACCTTGGAGGCCTCACTCAGATCGGAGAAATGCTGGATCGGCATCTCTTGCTATAAATCTACCTCAACTCGTCTAGAAGAGTGTTAGCCAAGAGCCTCCCATTTCTATTTTGGTTTTTAAGTGGAATAACGAGTCATTATAATTGAGTCTTACCGAAATTTCGAGTGTTCGTGGAATCCAAAAAACCAAAAATTCAAACGCAGAAATACGAAGGCAGATGCATGGATAAAATTAAGTGAGACTTCTGGAGCAAATGAAACAGAAGTAAAAAGAAAAATGAAAAATTTGATTACACAGTTCTTTAAAGAAAGAAATAAATATGATGGTTTCAAAAAGGGGCAAACTACTGATGAAACAGGGATTTTGTACCGAATGAGGCCAGATAAGACCAATAAAATAAGAGGGGTGCATGGGATAAAATGTCAAAAGAAATGATAACAGCGATGGTTTCTTGCTAATGCTTCCGGTACGGAAAAACGAAAACTATTTATTATTGGTAAGTGTAAAGGTCTTTTTACAATAATGTAATGTTAAATTTTATTAGTAATTATTGTGATGAGATGAACAATCGCATATAACCTTCACGCAATTAATAGTAAATCTAAAATTGCCAATGGAGCACTATGATGACATCATCCGCTCACATATTTTAGAGCCACCCTGTATAACGATCCAAACGGATACTGACCCTGTATATTCAAGCTCGTGGACCGAAAATCACATATCTGGACACACCTGTAATCAAAACCTGTTGGCGGCTTCCTTTGATTAATGGAAAGAGGCGTGGCCTAACTTTCCCGCTGTCTTCAAAATTCTTCAAGGTCAGAGTGCAGCCGTAGCTACTGACGTCATATGTTATTTTGAAAACTGTCAAACTTCAGGAGCATTTATGTAATAGTTTAGATCTCAAACTGTGAACTGGGTTTTAGCAGGTGTAACTTTCAGAATATTTCTGACAGCTGTCAAATTATACAAACAAGTTTTCTTTGATTGTCAAAACACGTCTGATATCTATGAAATTGTAAAGTCAATTTTTTTTGTTGCAACTGTCAAAAGCTCGAGTATCATGACTAGCAATGATTTGAATTGTTGACAGCTGTCAAATTATAAAAGCAGTCAGCTAGCAACTTCAATGCTTGCATCAACGCACTGACTTTTCTTATTATTTTGAAACGTGTACTAATTAATGTACTTCTGACAGCTGTCAAACTGTAAAAAGAGCAATTTTTTACTGTTTTAATAAGAATAAATGCTAAAATATATCTGACAGCTCTGAAATTTTGAAAAGTTATTGTTTTGATAGGTGTGGATGTAGCTTAAAAGATCAACTTTGATTGGTTATAATTTAGCTAACACTGAACAGATGGCGCCGATTACTTTTCTATCACAAGTATAATTAGTGTTTGGTTAAATTATATATAACATACCTGTATATAACGTTGACATAATTCTCATTAAAAACAATCGCTTTAGACTCGTTTCTCTTTTTTTGAATTGTACTAACGGTGGTTTAAATATCCCCCTTTAGACTACATTGTATTTATCCTCTCGTTGTTGATATTAATATAATACCCCATCGTTTGTATTGTTCAATTTAATGTTGGTTGGAGTTCCGTGTACGGATTTGCCGTCACATGCTGTCGTCCAAAATTAAATTACATCGCAGATAAAAAAATCGTTAAATTTAATTAAAAAATATCATGTAGGTACGCCGGGCTGGATTTTTTTTGCAGATCCATCTAGATATGTGCGGTGGAATTAAAATAATTTATTAGTGCAATTTTCATCCATAAATTGCGAAGCGGTGCCGTTATTGTTTTATTTTTTCGCGTTTCTATTATTGAATTAAAAACGCCCGAAATAATAAAACAGTTTTTCACAAATTAAACACCCTGTATGTATATATATATGTATATAAAACTCATATTTACGATCTATACAGATTCGCATGGGTCTCAACTGGTTGTTGTTTTATGTACCACATCGAATATGTACAATCAAACAGAGTGAGAAGGATATATGTACATATATGGAGATAGAGCAGGACCCTATCTGTTTTCTAACTGATTTATATATCACGAAACCATAGTGAATTGACTGGCGCGATATTTATTTCGATGATGTGACAAATAAAAGGAAACCTTGAAAGATTGTAATAAACAATTTTGCTATTGGCGGTGCCAATATTGAAATCGAATACCAACCGTAATAATGGTGGTTTAATTTCCTGTATTAGAGGAATTTAATAAGTCTGCATGGTTCTACATTATCTCTAATATGGTTGTGATCTTTCACGACTTATCAATAGAGTAATATATAGGCATTGATTTGTTTATTTATTCAAAGACAAAACAAATAAATAAGAATATATACAGACAGTTGAAAAATATATTGATGAAATAAATGAGAAACTAATTTAAAAGAAACTTGTATAGATGTGGGTAGATAGAAACGGACGTAGGCATATCAAATATCAACGGTCGAGAACATTAGGTGGTGTAATATACCGGCCAGTAGAAAAACTTTAATTAGAAAGGATTAATTATCGTACACGTAAGGTATGGCTATATCTCTGTATAGGAATAATCAAATATTTTATATACGAAAAACTTGACATTCGAGACGGCACCGACATACATCACTTGCCCGAAGATGTCCATTCCGAACGAGTCGAACAGCAAAAGTAATTCAGTTAAGATATTTTAATTGGCGTGTTAGAAAACCCCGGTAGCCTTACTTTAATTGGTAGTACACCATTATGTTAACTAAATGAAATAATTAACATTAACATTTTTCGTTTCGAACAGGCAGGCAGCAGAGGAGAATCACTAACTGGTTATTTGTCGTTTAAATTTCGTGTCGTCTTTCCTTTTTCTTTCCTGTAAGTTCTCCTGGATGGCTGTCGTGTACAGCCATGGCCGTATGTAACAGACACCCTCCCGAAATTCTTACATTACATTTTATAATTTTAATTGTCAAAATAACAGTTCCAAAATTATCGTAATTGTAAAAACCGAAATATTTCTGATAGCTGTCAAATTGTTAAAAGCAATCATTCTTCACACTTTCTATACTTGCAGATATATTTTCTCTGATATCTGTTGTACTATCAAATCAGTTTTGACAGCTGTAGTCATAAAAATAATTCTGACAGACGTCAAACTACAAAAATAGTTAATTATCACGGTTTTAACACGTTAATTATCGTCAAAATATGTATTTCTGACAGTTGCGAATCAAAATATATTCGACAGCTGCAAAATATTTTCACATTTGACATATGTTTGACAGCTATGAAATTCCTAAATTAATTGTTTTTTAAAATAATTTTGGGTGTCATGATCATCAAAACAGACAGTTATCAAACTGTAAAACTACATTATTTTCCAAGATATTTCTGACAGCTGTCAAATTATAAAAGTTGTCATCTTTACAGCTACAGTATTTGCAGAAATTATTACAAATGTTAAACTGCGGAAATAATAGTTTCTTTACATTTCGTACAGAATTAGAAATCAAAATTGTCAAAATGTCTATGACAACCCCAGATTGAAATCATCCGACGTCCAGACTCTTCACGCAATCAATAGTAAATCTAAAATTGCCAAACGGACATTTTGATGACATCATCCTGTCACATATTTTAGCTCGCGGACCGAAAATCCAAACGGATACACCTGACCCTTCCTTTGAATATACAGGCTCGCGTTGACTTTTCCACCCGTACCTGCCATATGTAATTTTGAAAACTGTCAAACTTCAGAAGTATTTATGTAATAGTTTAGATGTCAAACTGTGAAAACAGTTACTTCCTAGGGTTTTAGCAGGTGTAAGTTTGAAAATATTTTTGACAGCTGTCAAATTATACAAACTGGCAGATTTTTCTTAATTGTCAAAACACGTTTGATATCTATGAAATTCTCAAATCAGTTTTTTTGTTGTTGCAACTGTCAAAAAATCGAGTATGCTTTGAATTAGTGACAACTGTCAAATTGTAAAAGCAGCCAGCTAGCAGCTTCAATACTTGCAAATATTATATTTTCTCTGAAAGCTGTCATACTATCAACGCACTGATTTTTCCTATTATTTTGAAACGTGTAATAATTAATCTACTTCTGACGGCTGTCAAACTGTAAAGAGAGCCATTTTTTGATGTTTTAACAAGATTAAATGCTAAAATTTGTCTGACAAGTCCGAAATTATGAAAAGTTATTTTCTTCATAGCTGTTATAGTTAATATTTTTCACAGATGTCGCATACCTAGTCACTCTTGTAATCAACAAGTGTCGGTGACTTCCTTTGAAAATTTTTCACAGTCCCTTTATCTACTGACGTCATATATTATTTTGAAAACTGTCAAACTTCAGAAGCATTTATATAATGTCAAACTGTGAAACAGTTACTTTCTAGGCTTTTAGCAGATGTAAAATATTTCTGACGGCTGTGGAAGTTTTCTTTAATTGTCAAAACACGTCTGATATCTATGAAATCATAAAATCAGTTTTTTTTTGTTGCAACTGTCAAAAATTCAAGTATCATTATTAGCAATGCTTTGAATTGCTGACAGCTGTCAAATTCTAAAAACAGCCAGTTATTAAAATTATATTTTCTCTGAACGCTGTCATACTATCACCGCACTGATTTTTCTAATTATTTTGGAACGTGTAATAGTTAGTGTACTTCTGATAGATGTCAAACTGTAAACAGAGCCATTTTTTGCTGTTTTAACAAGATTAAATCCTAAAATATACCTGACAGCTCCGAAATTTTGAAAAGTTATTGTTTTGATAGGTATCAGTTAATATTTCTGACAGATGTCAAATTTTAAATATATCTAATAGAAATATAGGAAAATTGCAAAATCAGTTTTTTTACAATTTCAAGCGTCGTAATCATTAAAACGTTTCTGAGGACTATCAAATTGTAAATAGAAATTTTTTCCACCGCCCATTTTGACAGTTTAACTATAAAAACTTTTCTAACGGTTATTTCTAATACATCAAATCGTAAAAACACTTTCTTTTAGGATTTTTAAATTTTCATAGTTCAACACTAGGCGTCATATTTTTTTAAGCTGTCAAATTATAAAAATATTTTTTGACAGCTACCAAATTGTATTTTGTACAGGTGAGCTTGTCTGTGTTATATACATTCTTCTGCTAGCTGTCAGACTATCAAAACACCTGTTGTTTTAGTATTTCAATAGTTGTAACTGTATAATTTTATTCCAAAATTTAAAAACATTGTTATATTTTTGACAGCTGTCAAAGAATCAAGATTATTGTCTAGTTCTTTAATAATGTAAGTAGTATTTTAAAATCGGCTCAATATATATGACCACGGATGTATTTAATACATTCAACTTTATTTTTTTGTGTTGATTTTCAAGTTATCTGTGTTGGTCGTGAAATAAGACCGCTGATTGTATCTGTAATGACTGACCAGCAGATTAGTGCGCCTAATTGAAAGAAAAACTAAAATATTTTAATAAATGCGTCTCGGAGTTACACAATGGTGAACTTGTTGGCTCCATGGCTGTTGCTCTGTCGCTGGAACTGTTGACTTTTAAATACCGGTACTGTACCGGCTGCAACTCAGGAAGACATTATGTCTTTGGTGTTGCGACTACTTCATTACAAATGGTAAAGTTAGTTTTTACACAAGCTTTAATGGGACTGGCTTTGTACATATTTACGAAGTTTGTAAGTTAGCTACTTCTTGCAAAGATACATTCATTTAACGAGTGATTATGTAATGTTCTTTCACTATTAAATACAATCGAGGAAATTATAGTAATCATTCCTGTATATAACAGATTAAAAAGCTAACGCCCTCGAAGCCCGAAATAATAATCCCTTCTACAACTATTTGTTAAAGAACCCTTTTCAAACTTACTGTACGATCCGTGGAACAATAACCAGCACAACTTTTACGAGTTGGTCGTCGGATTTGCAACAGATTAGTTTAATTTACTTTTCCTAAAATTCTTACAACGGTCTGTGTTTAAATAAAACGGATTTTGTTTATGGTTAGGATTACGATGATTGACAGAGAAACCATCAACTCAAAACCGATTATCGATGTATGTTTGCGCTTAAAATTGTTATCTTGTTAAAGTTAAATCCCGTTGGTAATTTGTTGTTCGAACTGACTGGATATTGACACAGATGTTTGACAATTATTGTGAGGCTGTGAGGTATACGTTCACGCAGAGATAATCTGGAAGAAGTTGTTGTTTCTATAATAACGTAATAAATATGACAGAATGTGTAGTATGTTAGATGTCTAGTGAGATTATTCCAGGGTGGTCTAGCAAATTAAAGTCCAATATGGATCTTGAATTACGGCTACAGCTTCTTAAAGGTTGTTAATTGACGTTTAAAGACACTTGATAGGATATTATGAGCAGTACAATCTTAAGATAGATGCCAGTCCTTTTATAGGATACAACAATCATGAATGTCATTAATAATTATAACAAAAAATTATCCTGCAAAGATCAACTATTTTGTTAATAAATAAGTTTGGTGCCAAATTGTTCATTGTTTTCATTTATTATATCCCATACATGTTCTATTGGAGAAAATCTCAACAACTTCTTCTAAGTAACCTCTTAGCGTCCACCAAAGCGCACCAAAATCCATGGGTAGTTGCACCCCATACCATAACTCCAATAAAAGATTTTTTTGAACACGCTCAATATTTCATTACAACCTTTCATTTGCGCCAATTTAAGCTTTGACGTCTGCTCTTTGATAGGAAAAATAAGACAGAATAAGGTCCAAAATATTAAAATTAATTAAATATTAAATATATCCCATGGCTCTTAAAAATGACTTCTACAATAGATTGGAATAGTAGTGGATAGTTGAAATCCCAAAATCCTTCTAAATTGCTTTGTATTGCAATAAACGCCAGATTAAACACCTAAGCATTCGAAAAGTTCAGGCATCGATAGAAAGAAGTTGAAGCAAATAATCACCAATGTTCACCGGGAACTGCCAACTAAAAATACATTTATGACATTGAACTTCTGTTCCGAAGTTCTGTGTTCTCGTAAATCGTACTTTGATTTCCTCTCCATACTATTTTTGTCTAGGTTTCTTTGATTTTAATTTATCCCCACATCTTTTTAGTTTATCTATCATTGCATATATTGCTAATTTGGATCTACATCTTGGATATCATTTAGAGATAATCCTCTGTCAGTTGGATTTGAATCATCAAATATACATTCAAGCTTAGTAGTACTGCTGTTGCTAGTAATTACTTCATGATGTGTTGTTTTGCTGTTCTAATTCTTCTGTAAACTTGTATTTTTCGAGAAAGAAAGAACCCCTCGATAAACTCTGTTTGAACCCATAGGTCCTGCAATTATCCATCCAAATTTGATTTTGTTTTTGAAGTACTGGTTTGACTCTAGCTAGGTTGTATTGTCCAATACACAATAATTGCCACAATAATCCAAAAATGTATGAAGTGGACTTCTGAAGGATGTCCTATCAACAATTACTTCAGATAAGTCATGAATAATTGATTATGCAGTAGGTTCTACAGTAGTGCGTTCGTCTATTACACTCCTATTACACTTTTCACTCCTTTTACTCTAAAGTAGTTCGTTTATATCCAGCAGAGTAAACAGAGTGTATTTCTTTCCGTTCTTCTATTCGCACACAGAGTATTTAGTGTTAACTCTAAATACTCCACGAAACCAGTCGGAGTTTCCAGAGTGCACATGCGTATTGTAATATCAGGTGATAATTTCGTGATCAATTACGATAGAATTCAAATATTTAGCACAGCTGGGTTATGATAACACAAATATAAAATAAAAATGAATACCGATATTTTCACGAAAGTTATGCATAAAGATGGTAATCCATTTATTGACGAAGGAAGTAATAATTTGTTGCTTAAAAGCAATACAGGTAAGTCAATTTGAAGTAAAATTATTTGTTTTGGATATGTGCCCCTTATATGGTGTTAATATACTTGTTCTTTAGATGAAAAGTATTTCTTTATCGAAAAATCGAAGGCTGTGATGGAAGAATTTCAATTAAATTTTGATACAGACAACGAAAGTATAGAGACTACTGGAATGGAAAATTTAATTGAGAGCAATACCTGTGACAAAATGTGGTCGGAGGAAAACACTATTTTTTTAATAAATTTAGTAGAGAATTATGACCAGGAATTTTCCAATTCAATTAAAAAAAATGTTTGGAATAAAATTGGCCATGAATTCCTCAAAAAAGGTCAAAATATATCTTCAAAGCAGTGTGAAACAAAATGGAAAGCTCGGAATCCATACTTGTCAATAATAATGCCAGCGGACAATGGAGTGACAATAATGTGATACATAAATTTATGTTTAAAAAACCGGAAATTTCTTCACCTGCAGTCTGCAGCAGTTTAAATGGCTAAAAAATAAATTCAGAAGGTATTTATTAATATGCTATTGTTTACAATAGATAGGTATATTTCTTTATCAATAGATTTAGATTCAGGATCCGGGATCAATTTTCCTTTTATAATAAAAAATATATATACAGCGTCATTCATAAAGTTTGCACTATATGGGCGTTTCGTTTATTATTGATTTGGGCAAAATTTCAGTAGGACAGAAAATTTGTGCATGCTTTAGAAGCAAATTCAGACTGATTAGATGAAGTGCATCATTTCTCATACACCCGGTGGCCGCTATAATTTGAAAACAGCTTAAGAGTAAACTGGGTTAGTTTTTAAATACATACAAAAAATGGTATTAAGAAAAGTGGTTTAGAATTAAAACCTATGATTAAATATGAAATTACAGCCTCCTATTTATTATTTTATTTTCTATATAAATCTTATTTATAAAATAATATAAAAATAAATTCAAAGATACAGATTAATTAAATTCATAGAAGAAATAACCTGAAGCAAAAAATCAGAAATAAAAGCAGACTAACAAAATAATACAACGAAACAAGACTGCTGCTTTCAAAAAGGTCATTTCAGGATAAATTAAGCAAAAACTATTTTGACTTAAATTTCTACATGCCTTCCATCTCTTTCAATACATAAAATCGTTCTCTCATACATTTGACGTTGAATATTCTCGAGAATGTGTTGGGGAATTTCAACTACACATTGTTGAATTGTTTCTTCTAAATGGACAACATTTTGGAACGGCCTATGTGTATAAACTTTATTTTTTAAATATCCCCACAAAAGAAAGTCGCATGGTGTCATATCTGGTGAGCGGGGTGGCCAATTTATTTCTGAAAATCTACCTATCCACTTTCCTGGAAATGTTGTATTCAACCAATTTCTAACCTCCAAGGTACTGTGAATGGGAGCTCCATCTTGTTGAAAGTACATTTTTAGTCTTTCTTCCAACGTAAAATCTTCTAAAACGCCAAAGAATTCATTTCGTAAAAATTGTAGATATCTTCCAGCGTTAAGAGTTCCTCTAAAGAAAAATGGACCAACAATCCTGTTATTAAAAATACCACACCAAACATTTACTTTGAAACAATACTGATTATTTGTTTCTATTATGAAATCAGGATTGCTGTCCGCCCACCATCTACAATTCTGTGAAGAAACAACTCCATTTGAAGTGAAAGTAGATTCATCAGTAAACAAGATAAATTTTGTAAATGATCGGTCCTCTTCAATTTTACCTTGCAACCAGAAGGAAAAGTAGATTCGTTGATCATAATCGCGCTCAATAAGAGTGTGTACAAATTTTGGTTTATAAGCTTTGAATTTATTTTTCCTCAGAAGCCTCTGTATAGACGTACAAGATATATTTAAATTACGCGACAATGTAGAAATAGACGTTTTTGGCATCTTCACGACACTTTGCATTACCGCAAATTCTGCATTTTCATTTGTGGCCCACTTTCTGTGTTTCTTTTTAAAATTATTTCCAACGGATCCGCTGTTTTTGAATTTTGAAACAACTCTACCTACTGTTGTGTGGCTAATCTTATCCGGATGGTGTTGGTTGAAAATTAAAGCTACTTCTCTATAATTTTTATAATTGTTGCCAACAATCAACACTCAATTTTATCTTGAATGCTTAGTTTTATCGGCATTTTAATGAAAATAGTGAAACTAACTGTTGTAAACAAAACTTGGCAGACTTTGAAAAGATGAAACTAAACGAAAGTGTCAGTTTGACATTTGTGCCAAGCAGAAACTTAGGTTTATCACGCGAAATCCATGGCTGTCTTAGGCAAAGTTTTTAGTTTTGCCAACACAAATTCTTCAAAATTGCCACAGAGCTGCACTTCAAAATAGAAAATCCTATAAACTGCATCCTTTGTTAGCCAGAAAGTTTAGTTGTTTTACTTATAATTAATTTTTTGCGGTTTTTTGGCAATGTTCCAAGAAGAAGCACATTTTTTCCGTAAATCTCAATATTCGCTCACAACAGCGCGAAGCCGTTGGTAAACATTATTGTGGATTCCTTTGAGTACTGCTTTATTACACAGAAACGCCATAAAAATATTGGTTTTTGGAAATTTTGATTTATATACGGGGAGAATCGAAAAAAAGGAAAATTTTTCATTTTTGAAATAGGAGGCTGTAATTTCATATTTAAACATAGCCCTTTGTAGTCCTTTGGAGCCACAATTTTAATATGAGAGTCATCGATGGCACCAATAATACTTAAAATAGAAGATTAGTTGTGGGTATAGAAATTTGGTTACTAAACAGGCGCTTACCAGGGAAGCCATGAGCAACATCTGAAAAATGATTTGCAATTTCAATTTGTCTATCATAACTAGGCCAAGATATTATTCTTAAACGTTCATTAATTTTTAATAATAGTGCAGTGGCATAAAAAGAGGACAGAACCTCCTAAGAAATTTAAAGTGTCACAATCAGCTGGGAAGCTCATGGCAACGGTATTTTAGGACTCGGAAGGAATATTGTTGATTGATTATAAAGATAAAGGTGTTTCTATAACCGGAGAATATTACGCTTCAATATTAGAGCGACTAAAAGAAGCCATTAAAGAGAAAAGACGGGGAAAATTGACAAAAGGTGTGCTGCTTTTGCACGACAACGCGCCCGTCCACAAGAGCCGCGTTGCGTTAGCTGCCCTGCATAAGGTGGGCTTCGAAATTATGAATCACCCACCCTACAGCCCAGATCTGGCCCCAAGTGATTATTACCTGTTTCCGAAAATGAAAAAAGAGTTGCGGGGTAAAAAATTTACTTCCGATGAAGAAGTCAAGGAGGCAGTTTCGGCGTATTTTGCAGATAAAAAGAAATCATTTTTTATGAGGGTATAAATAAATTAATTGAAAGATTGAAGATTGAAAGAAATAATTTGGTTTTTTATTTCCACCCCTTATCCCCCATTCCACGAATATAAAAACGCTCCCTCGTAGGTTAAAATAAATGAAAACATAACCTCCGTACTCCAACACTTAACGAATAGACGAACGCACCTAGTGTGTGGTGTCAAAATCCGTTAACAGTCAAAAATTTTCTGAAGTGACATTTATCATTCAAACAGTAAAAGTATTTAACCGGAAGATCAACGAAAGAGAGAGATTATGTAAGATTGTGGTACTGTTAAAGTTGAAATTGTGCTAACGATTTCTTTGATTGTTTCAGCACTATTACTGTTATGCTTTTGTTTTTTATATTGGTTTAATCTGTCTTGTAACTATTGCTTCGTTTGTTCTATGTTTGAAAATTATTGGATAAGATGATAAAGAAAATTATTCAATACAGCCAGAGTTTGTTTGGATGATAATCTCCATTCTCACTGTCAGTGGCATCATGGTCCATTTGGGGAGGAGGGTAGGGAGAGGGGGAGGCAGAATTGTTTTGCCCAAAACATGTTGACGTTACTTAAGACCCAATTTTCTAACAAAATTGTAGTGTACACGGGCACACCGTCTTGTTGGAATACATGCAGTCGTCCAGAGGATATAATGTTTCTTATAATAAGTTTTACCCTGAATTCTTGAAAACCTGTTCCTAATAACTGTATATAATAATAATAATAATAATAATAATAATAATAATAATAATACGCCCTTTTTAATAAATTTTTCGCTGATTTAATATAATAAAGAATCGATTTCGCATACCCAAAGAACCGAACGATATCTACCGCCAACATTTGCAACAGTTTGAAGATTATTAGATTAGATTTATTGTCGTTCACCCGTTACATGGTATTGACATTGTCATGTAGTTACAAAAAAAAACCATATATATATATATGCATGTACATAATGTATATAGAACACAAACATATTAAAATAGAACATTACTACTACTTACACAGGTACTCGCGCACTGAGTAGAAGGCCTTCTCCAGCAGAAACTCCCTCAATTTACGTTTGAATACAATACTAGGAGATATAGCTTTTAAATCGGTGGGCAATGCATTATAGACCTGTATTGCTTTGAATCTGGGACCATTTTCAAAAAATTTCGAAGAGTGAATGGGAAAAGAGTAGTCGTTAGAAGAGCTGGTCTGCATATTGTTGTAAAAATCCTTATTGCGGACAAAGGTTCCTTCATTGGCCAACAGAAAAGTTATGAGTTCATATAAGTAGAGACTAGGCAAAGTTAGAACTTCGAGTTCACGAAATAGATCCCGACATGGGGTATTGTGTGGAACATTGTATATCAAGCGAATCACGCGCTTCTGCAGCAAAAAGATGTTGTTGAAGTGGGTAGATGAACCCTAGAAAATTACTGCATATCGCAAACGTGACTCGACCTGAGCGAAATAAAAAGTCTTAAGAGAAAACGTGCTGATACCTTTTTTTAGAATATTTATTCTGTATAGGGCTGAATTAAGCTTCTTGCGGAGTTCCGAACAGTGTGCATCCCACTTTAAATTTCTATCCACTATTAATCGCAAAAACTTAGTGGAATCGACTTGAGGTACTGATTTGTCAGACGACTTCGCATAGAGGCTGTAATTACTACACGTTTTGGAAAAATGAATCAAACTAGTTTTTTTACTGTTAAGTATCAAGTTATTACTTGCACATCATGTGGACATATTGCATATTGTGTTGTTTAATTGAGCGGATACGCCGGAAATTGATGTAGAAGTCACCACGCAAGTTGTGTCATCTGCATATAAGGACGTAACACAATTCACAAGAGATTCTGGCAAATCGTTAACATATATCAGGAACAGAGTGGGGCCGAGTATGAAACCCTGTGGAACACCACTAACGACTCTGGACGGGCTTGATACATAATTCCATTTGGTTGAGTTTGTATGTCCAACTATAGTGGTAGCATGATATCTATTTGAAAGATATGATTTGAACAGATCGAGGGCAACGCCACGAATGCCATAACACTCCAACTTTCTCAGTAATATATTATGATCTAACACGTCAAAAGCCTTAGCCAAATCAAAGAAAGTACCTGCAGTTATTTGTTTGTTTTCCAAGCTGTGGTAAATATGATCCAAAACATTGTATATTGCATTTTTAGTTGATTTCTGAGAAATAAATCCAAATTGTGATGTGCATAAAATGTTGTTTTTATTTAGAAATGATGTCAATCTATTATTTAAAATTTTTTCATAGACCTTGCTGAAAGAAGGCAGCAAGGATATCGGGCGGTAATTATCCAGGTTATTGTGTTTACCATGTTTTAAACAGGGGATTATTTTGGCAATCTTTAGTCTGTCTGGAAAAATACCGGAGCTAAAGGCAGAATTTATAATATAGGCTGATGGCCGAGCTATATGACTATTAACATATTTTAGGAGAAAACATGGAATTTCATCAACTCCGGATGATCGTTTTATTGCAATTTCATTGACAACTGTAGCCACTTCACACGTGTCAGTAGGATTTAAGAAAAAAGTATTACAAGTAGATTGAATATTACTATGGGCTACAAAATTTCTAGAGTTGGGAACAATAACATGATTATTCTCGAAATGATCGTTAAACAGATTGCAAAGAATATTAGGGTCGCTTATAAGATCACCAGATTCGTCGAGAAGCTGAAGATCTTTTTTGGGTCCGTCGCCAATTTCCTGCTTAATGATTTCCCAGGACATTTTACATATATTTCGCGAAGTAGAGAGCAAATTTTCGTAATAAGTTTGTTTGGCTAGACCTACCATCGTGGAGTATTGCTCTTTATTCGTTGTGTAAACGGCGTACAGGTCTGGGTCACCATGTTTCTTATATAATTTATAAAGGTCTCTGAGGTCATCCGCAAAGTTACGTAGTTGCGAGTTATACCAGGGTATGTTACAATTTGTTTCCGCAGGAAATCTACGCAGCGGAAAGGCTATATCAAAGTTAAATTTAAATGTGTTATGGAAATTCTCAAAGCAGACATTGGGATTGTTGGAGCAATATGTCCTCGACCAATCTTCGCTATTTAATAAAGACTGAAAACGAGATATGTTGGAGTGGTTATAAATACGTTTTTCCACAAATGTGGCTGCAGCAGGATCGTCACGAGAACCCAAGCTCGCATGAACCAATTGATAGCAGTCATCAGACAAACCTGAATCTCCGACCGTCACCTCTAGATTGCCAGATGCAACATTAGTAAAGATATTGTCAAACAATGTTGCGGAGTCAGCGGTGATCCGCGTGGGCTCATTGATCAATGGCCTCATATTGAAAGACTCAAACAGGTTAATACTGTCACGAGCACGATGTCCACTAACATCAAAATTCACATTGAAATCCCCGCATACCATTAAAAGGTGATTATAACTATCAAATGATTCCAAAAGTAACAGCAGCCCATCCAAAAATACATCAAAATTACCATTAGGCGATCGATAAACAGATGTGATCACCACTTTTTTTAGTGCCTATTTTTACCTGAACAGCAGTATATTCGAGATGCTTTTCAACAATTTCCACACAACTATCCCGAAGAGAACGCTCCACGACTGTTTTTGATATGTACTACAAGACACACTTTAAAGATTGTTTATAATATTACTTCAGCAACATTTTATATAAAATGTCATTCATTAGATTTCCTTGATAAATAATTATTATTTATACTTGTGCGATTATAAAAATTTTATCGGTCTGACTTTTGCTAAAATAACATTAATTTACTGATACTGATTATAATTAATTTTACTGACGCAAACAATATGAAATGTTCTATTAACCGCAATCCACACAAAAAAATATAATACAGTTAATTAGTTTACACGAATCAATTTAGACAAAAATATGTATCGCTTGGTAGTAAGCAAAAAACACAAATTAGTTTTCGATAATTAATTTATTTTTTTATTATAACCACACACAGGATTTTATCCGGGGTTAAATGCCAGGTCAGTGTTACCAACATCAACGAAGAGATAAGATAAGCTTAGCAGTCCCGCCACCGCAATTATACCAGCCAGTACGTCATGCCTACAGTAGAACCGTAATAAAAAAAAATACCACACAAACCAATTCCAATTATTATTGTTATTACGAGAGATTATATTCTCTAGTCGCTTGCGTTGATACATTAAATCTGTCAAGTAGATAATTAAATTTTAATTGAATTGGATATAATTAATACATTGACACTGATAAAAGGCGAAGTATTAATATGCGTCTAGATATTAAAAGTACAGCGTCATGTAATGTTTATGTCTTTCGATATTAAAAAAAAAATGTATGATTATAATAAATTTGCAAGGAAAAAAAAGAAACGATATGAACCGCTGATTTAATTCTTTCTACTACATTAAATTGTTTTAATTTTACATTTTAGAAGTTTATTGCGCAAAAAAAGCGATCTAGAAAGAGGAATTATGTCTTTTTGAATGTTTCAAGACCATTTAGTGCTGTACAAGTCGGCTTTAAATTGCCAACATTTGCCGTTTAATGAATGCAGATATAAGCCCCGGAAGGACCTTATCTTTATGTAAGCGGACTACTTTTGCGTTATAGCCACTCACTTATACAACACCGGTGAAGAAAATTGCAAGAATTTTTAACAGCGATAATTGTACTCCTTATTGCGTCCTTGTAATGTTGACATTACCGACAGGAAATTGCTATTTCGGGCATGTATAGTAGAATAGGTATTAATTGTGAAGATAATTTAAGTGTCGCCATATTCTTGAAAGGAATGACTGTTTTAATCAAGCATGGCGGTATTTTCATTTACTTGAAAAATATTCGCGAACTCTCACTACAGTTTTTCTAAGAAATATCATGATAATATTTTAAACAGATTTGAAAATTTCAAATTTTCCAATTTTATCTGATAATCTTCTAATATAAACAGCATTAATTTGAAAAAGGGGCTACTATTTGAAAAATAGATACCTATTTTATGACCTATCCTTGTCGTGTGTTCATCAAGGTGAGAATGCCCTGTTAGAAATTCTATGAAGATGCGTAGTCTATTCCTGCTAAGTTCTAGCAAATTTTTTGCTGTGTGCTTGTTCTAGCTTCCAATGGAAGATCTTGCAGTGTCTCAGACCAGGGTATTCTCCCAGAGGGATGCTCTGATCTTCTCTTCTCTGTCTTTAAGTTCTTTTTTGTAGGTGCTCATCCTTATGCCACAGAACAGTTCCAGTCCCACAAACGGAGTTGTGACAGCCTTCCTTGCTAATGAATTAGCTTCTTCGTTGCCTCTGATTCCAGTATGTCCTGGTACCCAGCATAATGCAACTCTGTTTTTTCCGTGTCCAGGTTGTTCAATCTATAAAGACATTCCCAAACTAATTTCGAGCTGATGGTGTTAGAACTCAGCGCCATTATGGCTGCTTGACTATAGGCGAAAATTGCAATTCTCTACTTTCGATAGTTTCTGTCCAGGATCAGTGGAGCACATCTTCCAATGGCGTTGATCTCCGCTGAGGGCATATCCCCATTGGCTCGGAATTTATTTAGTTCCTGGCCTAAATACACCTGCACCTGTTCCTTTATCGGTTTTCGAATCGTCCACATACCACTTGATAGTGTTTTCTTTTAGGGTGTACGTGGAGTGTTCTCCTACCCATTCTCTCTTATTGCTTAGCTTGTGGTGAGGAAATTCCTTTCAAAGCTATATTCCTCGATCATTTCATCGTTCGGTAGACTTGGAAGTGAGATGTCCTGCCAAGTTCCGGCATATCATTAGAGCTCTTGTTGCCTTATTCATTTTCAGTTCTATGTGTCTGTTCTGATTTGTCTTGGATGTCTTTCATGTTCGCAATTCGCCCAGTGTTACATTTGTTCTTATTAAAATGTGTTCAAAATATGATGAATTATGTAGATTTTAAATCGGCTCCTTCCATCCCCTCCGCCCTCCCTCTTCCCCTTCCCCTAGTAATTATTGATCGAAAATTTTTAAAATTTAAAGTTGGCAACTCCAACGAAAAATTAAATATAAACATTGATTTTATAATTTGGTAACATTTTTATATTTTTTTACCACAATGATGATACTACATCTAATACACTTTGAAATAAAATTTTATATTTTAAAATTTTTGGGGAGGGAAGAGAGGAGGTTCATTTTGATAAAACTTCCAAGGAGTAGTGGAGATGTTTAATAGTTGTCATTTTGGAGTGCCCTTGTGTTGGAATATTCAAATCAAACGCTGCTTGTCTTGTAAGTTTTTGGATTGGCTATAAAATAAGCTAAAATAACAACTTCATTACCATGGTTGTTTCCTCGTCCATTTTGGATATTATTTATACTCCTCGATAAGCTGCCAGTTAACCGCAGAGAATTTTCTAAACTTTGAAAAGTATTTATGTGAGGTTGTTGAATTTTGATATAAGACAACAGCCTGACGTTTATTGTTGTTTGATCTGTGAAATCAGCACAGCATATCAACTTTTTCACTGTTTGTGAAGCTCATGCTCATTTTTCTTATACAAAACACTAATGTTTTCTTAGTTAAATAAGAACCCCAATACCTTTTCTCACTATCAACCAGTTCTAACTGACTTATGTCAAATTTTTACAGGTATAAACAAAAGAATATCACAGTCGACTACTATAATTTTTTTTTTCCATTATTAGGCATAATTTAAAGGCAGTTCCTTACTTGTTATACATCGTTAAAGAGAAATTTATTTTGAATCATATCTCGTATAAAATACTGGGTGTTCCAATTAAAAAATTAAAGTTGATTATCCTTACTAAAAATCAGTAAGCTATGAAAGATTACTAATGATGCAATATCGTTCGACCATCTCGAGATAAAAAACATTTTTCTCTAACATTTTTTTGTATTTTTGATAATAAAGCTGATATAGGCTGGACAATGAAAAACCAATCACACTGATAAAACCAATCACCCCCCATCTCCTCCTCCCCGCTCTTCCTCTCCATCCAGCGAGAAGTTTATGGAGTTCTGACCAAAATATAAATTTGAAAATTCTGAATTATACAGGGTTGCCCACTTAGTCTTCTTGCTTAAATAGTACGTTTAATATTGATTTGATCAGAAAATGTTAAGTACATATTTTATTTTGAGTTCCCTGAGGACCTCGGTTTCCTCTGTACAGGACCGTATTTAGTTTTTTTTAACGGAACACCCTATATATTTTTTGATATGTACCTACATCGAATTTTAAGTCAACATTGTTAAGACTTTTACCGGCTGTTAGTGTTTTTGTTAAATTTCCACCGAAATTACTGTTCATCTGTATCTATTCAATCCTTGCCTGGAGAGTGACCAAATTCGAGATTATCATAAACTAGAATGTGGTTTAATTTTTTCTAGGTTGAGTTTTAACAAAATTTATTGTAGAGGGATTATTGATATTTCTTTGACAACCGAAGAAAAATTGGAAAAATTATTTTTTTTTGAAATAGAACACCCTGTATATTTTAATATATTTATTTTAATATATTTATATATTCTAAGATTTATAAATATCTTTTGCAATTTGATTCGTGCGTTTTGAAGTTATTTGTCAGCAGACATTTATTCAAAAAATCAGAGAACACTTGATTTTTCGGATATCAATTTAGGATTCATAATATGCTAACACGTTAGACTGTGTTTTGGCGTCGAGAATGGCTGTCTACATTGTTCTTACTTTACTAAGATACGCTAATTTTTCGAAATTTTGAAGACTATAACTTAATTTTTTCAAATGACACCTAAATGGCAGTACTAAATATTTTAAATGAACAGAACACAATCGGTTATATATAATTCTAAATTTTCAAATTTATATTTTGGCTAGAACTCCATAAACTTAGATGATTATAACGAACAGTAAGTAATTAGAATGTAAAGCTAATGAACAAGTACCTATCTTTCTTTTTAAGAAAATGTTTTAAGGTTTATTGGCAATTAATACAGCTTATTTATTTATAATATATTACGGGGTCGGCTCCAGGGTATTATTAAACAAATGATCTCTAATTTAAACACTATATTGTAAAATATTAATACAATCATATGGTCTCAAGCGGATTTTTGAGAAATCTTCAGAATCTTTCGCCTGGATCAGTTTTGAAATGAAGCAAGACTCATAATAATCGGAAATTTTAATTTAATTGCTGGTATGTTGCATAGCCTTTGTGACTCTATTGCCAGTTTTGCTAATCAATAATTTGCCACTAGCATTGAATGTTGGTACCCTAAAGCCCTTTAATCTATCAGTTGACGCTTTCTAGTCATGGGGGGTTGATTTGGCAGATTTTAATATGTTAATCAGTAGTTATAGACGGCGGATTCTGAATTAGCTTGTTGTATAATCTGTTTGAAAGTTATTAAATCTGTTGAAAAGTTGTTCAAAATCTGTTGTGAAGTTGTTCAAAAACCGTTCAACTGTTGGTCTTACAACTATTTACAGCAGCGATGAAAATGTTGAATGTTGAAAATCTTTGGTTATACTAAAGAATGACAACTTGCCTCCATTACAGTGGCAGATAAGCAAATATATCACAAAAAATAATCAACATCAGAAGTACATTAAAAGCACTGTTTCACCCGTAAAGCACCAAACACTCTTATTTATTTATTTATTATTTTCTATTAAACCATAAAGAGCATTCTTATGTCATATTCATCATTGTATAAATATACAGATCGTAGACAATGTATTATTATTCTTCCGTAAACATCATCATTGTTAATCAAATAATGCATAGCATTTCATTACACAATTACACAATTTATCTCAAATTAATTACAGAGTTCAACGATTCAGATATTGTATACCACATATAAGTCGAACTAAACCTGCATTGATATCGAGGACCACACACAGATCAAGATTACCCTACTATGGTAACTTTGAAATAAAAAGACGAAAGTCAAACGCATTAAACTACTGTGGAATTATTTATACATAATATGAAACGCCACATAAAGACGATCAACACAACAAAGTAATTTATTTTAATGCGAAGGAACTAGCGCCATAATGACTAAATTAATCAAATTAATTGCGGCAATGAAACCCGAAAACTTGTCCCAGATAATGTTCTGTACAACCAATAAATCTTGCGTTGAATGTGTCCAGTCGAGATTTAAAACGACTCTTTTAACAAAGTGTTAGGTTCATAGAAGCGTTACAATAATGCTGCGAAATAATAGTCGATTTAGTAACGACTTAATAATAATGGAGTGATATACCTTTTTCGTTTAATAGTTATGACAGATGATATTATGGAAAAGTCAGCCGTCGAGTGACAGTCCAGTCTTTTATTCTGTTATATTTCATTCATTTCGCAGTTGGTGTCAATGAGTGTCTGCCACCCTCTCAAAGGATATCCATATACGAGCTTGAATGTTAACTGTTAGGTAAGATATTGTGATTGTGCATCTGTGTGAAAAGTTTGCTATAAAACTCTTATTTAATCGCTGTTTATTGTGTAGAAGATCTATTATTATAGTATAGGTATATATCGAAATACAAATTTTTATTATCGGCAAACTACTACAAAAAAACTCTTTCAAATTCCTTTCTTTCCTAATTTAGACTTCTACAATTCATTTCGCAAAAAAAGCATTTCAATAAATTTATTGCAAAAACAGCATGGTTAAATAAAAATATACGAAATAAAATAAAACAAAAGCAAAAATAAAATAAAAAAACTCGACGTTTTGCTACTAATATAAGTGGCTTCTTCTGGAGCAAAAGCTGAGTGACCACGCTTGAAGCGGAAATCTTCTGACCTTCAGGCACAAAAACTGGGTAAGATATTTAGAGTCACTGAAGCCATGGCGACGGTGTTTTTGGTCATTGCCGCTGCATTTGACACGATCTGGCACCATGGCCCGATTTACAAAATAGTTGTTGCAGGAATCAACCCGGCGTTGATCAATAGTCTGGTCTTATCTTCATGGTCGAAGTTTTGTCGTCAGAGTCGATGTCTTCCTTCAAAACTGTCTCCGCAGGGGTGCCACTAGGATCACCCTTGGGCCCAACATTAGGTTTGATCTTTGATGACGATCTTCCCAAGATACAAGGTGTCCACCTTGCAATGTAGACGCATGACACATCTTTACTTCTTCAGGCAGCAAGACACTCATAAGCCGCCTCTTTCAAAGATGCCTGGATGAAATACATCGATAAACCGACAGATGGTGCTTAAAATTTAATGAAAGGAAATGTGTAGCCCTTCTACATGATGTTCGACAGTCGACTTACTCTCTGCTGAAATGTTGATTCAGTAACTCAGCGCTTTGGCGCAGCGAGGTCATTCGTCTATGTAGCTTTGCTCCAAAATCTCGCTTTCGTTCAAAATCAAAATTATGATCTACTTCGTCTTCCTTTGTCGTCCTCTTCGTAGTCCTTTGTCGCTCTTCTATCTAACAATATCACCGGAGCGTCATAGTTCCTTGGCAACTCTAACCTCCGATGAGATCTGGGAATTACTTCGTTTCATCAATATGCCCTCCAACTGGCTACAAAACACTTGCAAGGCTTACTATTTCATCTGATTTCATCGTGGCAGCAACGACCGGATTTGAGCGTCATTCTGGCGTCAGTGGAACCACCTTGCGGTGCATTTTGAAAGCTGATTTGCAATTGTTTCCGTATAAAGTAGATTTGACTCAAAGAATATTGCCGACAGACGATCCACGTCGCTTGGAATACGGCCAAACTATCGCTCGAATGGTTGACACTCAATCTGATTTTTGGAAGGAAATTTCCCATATCACACTCTCTGGCGGCGTTGACAAGCAAAATTGCCGCATTTGGGGAACGGAGAATCCACACGAGATCCATGAAACACCATTGCATCAATTGACCAAAAGCATCATTGGGCCATTTTTCTTCAGAGAAGATGAAACAGTCGATGGAAATCGATATGGATAGATGTTGGCTCATTATGTCTACCCACAAATGTATGAAAAAGATCTGGACGGTTACTGGTTTCAACGAGATGGTGCGTCATACCACACTGCTAACCAAACAATGCAGTTTCTGCAACGAAAATTTCCTGGATGTGTGGTGTCAAAACATGGCGAGATTGACTGGTCACCAAAATCTGCAGATTTGACCCTTCCCGATGTCTGTGATTACACAGACGAACGAAGATTAGTGCAACACCAACATCCAAAGGACAACAGTAAGAAGTAAATAAACCCAACATCTCACAGCTAGTACATAGAAGCTATTCATGAAAGACAAGAGGACTTAGGAGCCAAAGACTCCACCTTAAAAAGAGGAGAGTAGAACCACATGTTCTTGTTGACTGTTCTCCAGAAGAAGATATACAAAACAGCCTACTATTTTGGCCATCTCTGATTCTTTTTTCAAGAATTCATTAATCACCTGCACTGAATAATAATGTTCGCTTTTCACCCCATCTACAACGCCTATAATTTCAGGAAATCCTTCTTCGGCATTTTACTTAAGTAGTATCAAACCTGTCTGCAACACCTCTCTCAAGAGATGAAATCTAACGTCCTATACCTGTTTAATTAGAGCGGTTCAGAATTGCAGATGACGTAATGTTCGACAAGGTTTGAACACAAGATTTAAAATTCTAGAATTCGGCTTGTTCTAAGGCATCGAAGCCAAAAGATCACACGCATTAATACTAAAACTGCAGGTTCAAGTTTCGAGAACTACAGCATTGTTATCAAACTTAACATTTTTGGACAGTATTACCAATTATTTAAATGAGCAAAACACCCCAGGTACCCAGATGTGCTTCAGTCTGAGATATTTCTTCTAGAACCACCTCAAATTTTAGATAAGCTCAAAGTCAATTTCTGAAGCTACCAAAATTATTTTTCTTGGAATTTTTTGTTTATATTCAGGAAGGCACATATCTTTAATAATTATGGTTCTTTTTTTCTTTTTTTTTTTTTGTTAATTATGTAAATTGGTATGAATGTGTCTTGTATATAATAAATACACCTCATTTCCTCTGACCTTATTAATTATACAAGGTAGAAATATTCAGTCAAATTAGAGCCCATAAATACGAAAATATAAACAACGATTCTTCTAACATTTATTATTATTGTACCGGCTATAATTGCAGGAACTCGTTCCTTGTGAATCGTTTCCTTAAAAATAAAGATTGTGACTAGGAAATTATAGCAATTATCTTAATTAAAAAAAAAGCGAAAATGAATTGTTCGAAGCAAGATAATAATCGTTTCTAAAACGATTTCGGCTCGTTATATAATCGTCTTCGCTCGCTAAGTCGTCCTTTTTCCACTTGTTTCTTCAACAAAAGGTATTTTAGGTACCTGAATTTTTAATTAGTTTCGGCACAGAACAAATTTCATCTATAAAACTGTCATTTTCGTGAGCGACAAAAGGGAGAACGGTTTGTTAACAACCGACTTAATAGGTGTTTACTAAAAAGTAGCATTTTTCAGATTTCACCCGGAGATAATTGGACCAACGAAGAGAACAGAAGGGAAAAAAATCGGTGAAATGTATATTCGTATGTATGTCTAACGAGAGCAGAAAACGAAACTAAAAAAAAAACGAAGAAGAAGAATGCTTGGAACACGAGAACCATAAATCTTTACTAATTATTTTTTTGAAAAACGTTGTCCAGAAAAAAATTATAAATCATCCGAATATTGCCATGTAATATGATATTAGAGGTTAATTTATTATGGAACTCTGTGACATTTTTTTAAAGTGTTTTAGTTAATGGGTTCTAATTACTTTATGTCTGGTATTATGGACTAAAAATTATATTTAGCGCAAATTTATTATATAGGGTTCTCTTTTTCTCCTCGTCTAGTTTTCAATATTATTTTGCAAAGCTATATGGAAATATTTTCATATCCAAGTTTTGTCTTTAACTGCTCGATTAAAATAATGCACAATTACCCAACTATCAGTAAACCTAGATTCCGACACTTGCTTTTTGATGTGAGGTGACTGGTTCTGTTAAATTTTTGTATTTCAGGACTCTTCTCTTGTTTTCTAAACACTGACAATATTGATAGTTGTGTCTGGAGAGACTTCTGGTTCTGATTCAATTTGGTTGAAGCAATCGTTGCAATTAGAGTAGTTGCATTTGGAACTTTGTCCTTTTGGTTTTCAATAAATTATATCATACCAGAAATTTCAAACCCTCCAATTGTGTTGGATCTTGGAAAACATTACTTAAAATAACGTTACTTTATCAACATTTCGGCAGGCACTCAGGGGGTCGATTAAAAACCGCGTTTCCTAGATCATTCTGGCACTAATTTGAATAAAGGTAGAAGGCTTTATAATAACTATATGAAAGAGTACAAATTTGTGTAGATAGATTTTTTGAATTCTTACATCTGTCTGACACTACGTCTCATCACAATAAAACATATTTTGTGGTTTGCCTTTTGTAATTATAGGATGATCTAGTCAACGAATTTGCTGGAGTGACTTAGACGACATATCAATTAAATGATACAATTTAAATATCGTTTCTTATGGTACTGCAACATCGCCATTTTTGATTAGGAAACTCTTCAGCAATGAACATGCCATCTGGAACAAGGTTGGCCAGCAGCAACAGACACAATTATATTGCAGAAATATAATGCAGCATGAACCAGTCGACGTCTCTTTGGCAAAACCTGAGAAGTGAAACCCAAAATGGTCTTCTGAATTTACCTGACTATAGTCACATGCACGTCACTAGTATGGTGGCCAAAAACAAATGAAAAACGAGGACAAGTCATGCTATAAAAGATACGGCGACTTGCTTGCATGGGTATTAGAGGTGCAACTCGCACCTGTCCAAGTAAAGGCCCTATTAAATCTGATTCCCTGGCACTTTCATGTAAAGAGGGAAGCAATGACAGATAGCCAGTGAGCACTAAAGGCTTTAAGGACCTATACCTTTAAGTCTAAACTAAACTGATACTGTCTGCTCACTCTCAATGCTTCCACCCAAACAAACACAGGTACACTGATGTAGGTACCAGAACACTGGGAGTGTGAAGGCAACGAAACTGCCTATAGTCTCACCAAAAACCATATAAATGGAAAAAAATTTGAAAAAGTTGATTACTTTTTCTGCCAACAAGGCAAAATCTCTGGTGGAGCTCAATCGAAGAGACCTCAGCAGCGCCCCTGCTTTACTCACTGGCCACGACCCTCTAAGGTGTCAAGGAAGATGGGTGAGATGAACTGTGATAAATGCCGATTCTGGTCGGGGCATAGTGAGACAACGGAAAACATTATGTGCAACTGAGAGGCGGTGGCTCGACAAAGGCACCACTACCTCGAAGAGGCGCACGTAGAACCAGCTGACATTAGAACCATAGCCCACAAAAAAATTCTAGACTTCTTCAGAAGTCTGGAGATCAATTGGGGCTAAAAGTTTAGGGGTACTCTATTATCAATCTAATAAAATTGCAGAAACAATTGAATAACTTACTATTAGAAGAGTGTTTGAAGTACACAATCACTTTATGGATCCGAAACTTTTGAATCCAGGACACATCAAGAAGTCGAATGGTATTTTGCACCGCTGAGGTCGCTACATTTCGGTGGGCTGTGGAAAGCATCAATGAAATCAATGAAAAGGAACTTGTTAGAACAACATCAGAGCAGGCATTATCTATATAATCTGCTAGTACAATCGAAATGACAAAACAGTCGAAGAAACTTTAAAGTTAGAGGCATGATGCTTCTACTATATAGAAGCAACCAAACCAGTCGTCTATTCAATCAACGACTGCCAAATATCTCTCTGTATTATTTATTTGTTTAATGTACCAGAACAGAGAGAAAGAGAGAGAAAGAAACAGCAATATAAACTTTATTCATCGCCATTTAATAGAAAACAAAACATTACCGCATTATTACCATCGAAACGGCCGATGATAATAACAATCCTAATGGCGTTAATAACGCTGCTGATACTAAATGTACACAACGTTAATTTCTAATTTTAATGGCGCCATCATCTCCATCTCGCCATTACCTTTTTTTTGCAATTTCTAAATCGAGTGACTGGTGACGCGAGAATGCGTTAGATAAAACAAAAGCCGGCACTCTAGATTGCAATTGTTCCCCGGACGCGCGTTATTCAAATACCGCAATAAACTGCCGCCATTTCAATACTTATCTTTTGTTTTAATGTTTTTTTTTATATAAATGACTTAAATTTATTTCTCACTAATTTAAAATCGATGAAAGAAACTTAAACATTCATAATACCACACAGAGTGTTAACAAAGCAAACTAATTTATTTGACAATCGATACCCAGCTCAGCTTCGGAAAAAAAATCCCATTATTTTGTCATCATTTCTCGGATTTTGTTTCTTAACAGCAGGCGTTAAGCAGATTCCATACCGAAATCCCCCATATCCGAGTTCGTCCCGGTGTAATTTTCAACCCTTCTCCAGCAACAATACCGATAATACTACAACATCTATTTACAAAACCGACAAGGATTCACCAGCGATTTTCCAATCCGGGCAAGTAAGATGGGGTACACGTATATCTATATGTAGTATGCAAAATTCAATAACGACTACGACAATCCTATTTAGACGAGATGGCATTACGGTAACAAGATACGACGGAGACCACCTTGCTATCGCGCAGCGAGACCATTCTCCCTCGGGAGAACGGCGCAAACATTGTCACCCATCCTAAACGATGTTTAAAGGCTTAACGGCGGATTAGAGATGTGAGTGACAGCAACGTGCGTCCTGCACGACTATGATATCTGTCGATGTTTCGATGCTAGATAAAATTAAGTTGGCAGACAAAAAGTATTCAGTGAAACTGAAGAGCAAAAATTTGTAAATCATGCCATAGCAATGTCGATATATATGGTTTTCCTGTAACTATTGTACAATCGATTTAAGGTGAATAGTAAAGTCATATCTTGAACGTTGTGGGAGAAAGGTTGCTTGTTTCCGAAATAACTTTCCAGGACCTGACTGGGGCTAAATCGTTTATGAAGCGACATGATCAAATTCTTACTCAAAGAATAGCCAAAAATATTACCCACAGCAGGGCTGCCACAGATGAGGCTGTAGTCAATGATTTTTTTAATCAATTAGAAAGAGAAATAGAAGGAGTATCAAATTGCAATATCTGGAATTATGATGAAACGAACTTGGTGGATGATCCAGGTTCAAAAAAAATTTTGACAAAAAATCCTGAAAAAAAAAATATCCTGAAACCATTAGAAATGCTTCAAAGGCTTGTACATCCATAATGTTTTGTGGTAATGCAGAGGGTCAACTTGCTCCTTTGTACGTCAATTATAAGTCTGAAAAACTGTGGTCTACATGGATCGAAAATGGACCGACGGGAGCAAGATATAACCGCACAAAATCGGGTCGATTTGACCATCAATCGTTTGAAGACATCACTTTTACTTCCAATTCATTCATCATTGGTGACAACCTAAGTTCCCATATAAATCTAGAGATTCTTAATCTATGCCAAGCAACTAACATCAAATTCATAGCATAGCCTCTATAGATGTGGCCTACTTCCGATCAATGAAAGGTATGTGGCGAAAAGTTCTCGATGAGTGGAAGTCAACTTCAAAGGGTAGTAAATGCTCATCAATTCCTAAAGATGAATTCCCAAGTTTTTTGAAAATTCTAATGGAACAACTCGTGGCAGATCCAGATAATTTAATTGCAGGCTTTAGGAAAGCTGGCTGATAGGACAAAAGTACCGTCTCGTTTATACAGGCAAATTGCTGATAAAGAAAATACCTCTCAAGCAATTGGTGAGACCTTCCTAGCTGAAGTGGAAAAACGAAGTACTCAAGCAGCTAAACCTGTCCAGAAGAAAAAAAAGAAAACGGTTAAATGTAGAGACTGGAAAAAGTATTTTAACTTGTGATCTAATCGGGATGACTGAAAATAGCGATCAATTAACCTGTGCTTCTACAGATTCAGTGGATGTCTGATACTCTAATTTGTATGATGCAGTAGCCTTCAAATATCTTATTATTCTTTTGACTACACGCCAATGTTGGATTCCCGGATCGTTGTTGACACGACTTACTAGATTGACTGCATATCTAGTCTCTTGAAAATTGGGCTAAGTAAAGTAAACTGCCTACTGCTTCTTGATATGGTATATCCTTCATCTCACTTTTTTCTTTGTTATTTTGCGGACTCATAGTTTTGCTCAGTTTAATATTTACATCCAAAGGAGTCGATAATCCATTGCAATCTGACATATTATAGCGTTGCAATAATTGATGCATGTATTCTTCTTTCAATTTTCTTGTTGGAAAGCAGTTATAGCATCCATTTGTTCAATATCCAAATTTTGTTGTACTGATAAAGCTAGAAGATAACGTATAGAAGTATATTTTACAACAGGAGCGTACGTTTCTTCATAGTCTATGCCTTTTCTTTGAGAACAACCTTTGATTACTAGTCGTTCCTTATGTCATACAGTACCATCAGAATTCTTCTTAACTTTGAATACCCATTTGCTCTGAATTGGCTTCCTTCCTTCTGGTAGTTCTGTCAAAGTCCATATTTCATTAGTTATTAACGAGGAATATTCTTCTTCCATTGCTTGCTGCCATAAATGAGAATCTGGTCCATCGAGAATCTCTTCCACTATTATAGGTTCCAAAGAATATAAATTTTGTAGGATAAACATAATCATTATTGTATTTGGATTTACGTTGCCTTTGTGTTCGCCTAAGTTCATTGGTTATGTTTTCCAATTGTATTGATCGAGGAAGGACAAATTCTTCATCAGTTATATCTTCTTCCTGCTCTAATGAAGGGTAATGTAAATCAGCATGAGTTTGATCATGATCGTTCGAATCATCTAAATCCTACACTGTGCTTTCTCCCACTTCATTGGGACCATCATCAGAACTGTGAATGATCTCCTCTGAAAAAGGAAATACACTGTGAGTAATAGTGTCATTAAAACTCACCTGATCATTCTCTGCTTCTAGGAAAACTAGATCTCTGGAATCTTTGCAGTGTATACTCGATATCCCTTCTGATTATCCAAATATCCAACAAAAATGAGTTCTTCTGATTTTTGGTCAAACTTGTTTCACATTCCAAAGCATAGAACTTTGGAATGTGAACCATTACTTTAGATCCAAATACCTTCAAATGTTTTAGATCTGCATTTTTACCAGACAAAGCCTCCTCAGGCGTAACTTCTTCTAATGCCTTTGTAGGCGAGCGATTCTGTAAATAAACAGCAGTATTTGCAGCCTCTGCCCAAAAAATCTTTGGCAATTTGGAATCAATTAAGAAACATCTGGCTTTATCCTAAATAGTTCGATTCATCATTTCTGCTGTTTGATGTTGAATACCATTATTTTATTATTAAAAATAAAATAACTATAATGCCAACTTAAACAGTTTAATTTTCTTTTTCAACGGGATATTGGTTAATTCATCTTAATTATTTATTAAATGGAAAAAAAAATCAAATCCTACCATCTGCTTTCATTACTTCATTGTTTATCAAATAGTTGCAGCAATGAATGGATGAGGTCGAAATAAAATAAATCTAATGCCAAGTAATTACATTTGGAAGAGGAATGAATGACCCTCATCGCACGTCACTTCAACCGAATGGCAAGCAATCCTTATATCGTAAAGCTATTATGATCGCAGTTAACCGTGTTGTTCGATATTGTATCCTGATAATGATGATGATGGAAATAACCCATCACGTCGGCGAAGCATTTTAAACGTACGTATATGTGTAAATAAGTACGACCACCGGATTTCTTCGTCATGCATGTCGACGTGGCACCGCTGTCTGCGCCCGGTTCCCTATTGGTCCGTGGGACGGACAAATAAATGGCGTATGTGCTAATTTGATATTAAACGCTGCGAAATTGTAACAACAGTAAATTGCAGCCGTAAACTTTTCATTGGCCAAATAGGGCGAAGGGTCCAACGCGGTAAACTAAACGTGAAATCAACCATTCTCTTGTGTTTAACCAGTAACCATGACGACCGGTTGACATACAATTGAAATCACAGCCATCTGCCAGTTTTATTGACTATGTACTATATACGTTTATATGTGTATTACAGTAGCGTGCACGGCAAACATGGAACATTTAATCTTACAATAAAAAAACAAACATTTTCTTATATCAAAGAAAATGTTTGTTTGAACTTCCTGCCAAGACAAAAGTCAAAAGTATAGGTTTTCGTTCATTTAATACTGCATCACTTGAGGTTGAGGTAAAAGACTAATAGAAAAGGAGGAAAAACTATTTTGGTCGAATCCTCCTATAAGGAAGAAATTCAATCTGCCCTTAAAAGGGCAGCAAAAGAAGGAAAGACAAGCAAAAGACCAAAGTGGATTTGATCAGAACGAAATTATTTGATGCCAAGCATGAACAGAAAAAAATTCAGTGGCAAGAAAAATGTTAACGCAAAATTTAAGGCTGGCAGTCAAGCTAGTATTGTCTGAAGTAAACGCATAACGCTAGGGAGAAGGGTGGTAAAGTTACAACCTTTACACCGTCCATTAGTGAAACAGCCATTTTTGCAATGAATGCATAATCTTGAGCAACGACCAAAACAATTTAATCGGCCTCCCATCAATTTTTCTTTTATCTGTACATATAACGTTAGATTCGCGCTTTTTGTCAAAAAGTCTAACTGGCTAGCATTTTTTTTGAATGAACAAAACGTGATGAACAAAAGGGTCGCCATGAAGTTTCAAAATTGGGCGATTTGACTTGTTAATCCATGTCACTAAGCCAAAAATGAGCCTCATGTCTAAAATCGATTTATTATGAATCGGATTCCAACTGCAGGTGAATCAAGCGTGATTGTTCAACTTCAGTTAAGAAATTAATTGTAGACTTTGCAAGATCATCTATCTTGTTCCCATAAGTGATCTATAACAAGGCAAAAGAAGAAGTATTCAACCACCAGAAATATAGAACATTGATTCGGTTCTCCAGACTCTAAAGTTTCTGTAGGGCAATATTTATAGGGAAGCAATACAAATCTTCCATCTTAACGAGATGGGTGTGCAAACCATCAAACCAACCAAATTAGATATGAAGGATAGACTTGAAGCGATGACGAAGAAGGAAGACATGACGTCTTCCAAATTTGTAAAGTGGTTAAAAAATTTCAAACTAGTAGGAACTGTGAACTATGCACATTCTAGCTCCTAAAGACCCAATCGTTACACACACATAAAAGAGCTATAACTTTGGAAAAAAATTATTAAAGATGTCATATTTCATGGTCTTCATCCGACGACGACTCATTCAAACCGTATTCTGGTTACAAACTTTGACAGACAAAATGGTTTCAAAAAGAAGGTAGTGCTCACAACGACCTCTCTTAAGAATTAAAGAAAAACTTCTGCAAACATCTAACATTCCAGCCATTTTGTTAGAAATAAAAAATGTCCCAACCACTTCCAATACAACCACTGCAATCTTCTCTGCTGTAAGAGCTTCTCTTGGAGGCTTCAAACATATCGGTGGTCAAATTCCGGCTACAAACAGATGTGTGCTCTAAAGAGCGAATTTTTTTGCAGCTTGTGAGAAGTTTCCATGACTTTTGGACGTGTATAGAAAAATTCTTTGAAGTCAGGTATTCATTAAAAAGACAAAATGTGCTTCTCCTGTCATTCATTTAATTCATTTTTAGCCCCTTTATCATTCATCTTGCTTGATGAACAGCTCCTGGTACTCTGAATGCAAAATCGACTTCAGATCAAGCTCCAGAATAGAGGAGACCACTGCAATCTTCTCTGCTCTAAGAGCTTATTTTGAAGGCTTCAAACATATCTCTGGTCAGATTCCTACAACAAACAGATCTGCTCTAAATAGCGAACTTTTTTGCAGCTTGTGAGAAGTTTCCTTGACTTTTGGGTCTGAATAGGAAAATTCTTTGAAGTCAGGCATTCATTAAAAAAACAAAATGTGCTTCTTTTGTCATTCATGTCATTCATTTTTAGCCCTTGCCATCCATCTTGCTTGATGAACAACTTCTGGTACTTTGAATCCAAAATCGTCTTCAGATCAAGCTCCAGAATAGAGGAGAGCACTGCAATCTTCTCTGCTCTAAGAGCTTCTCTTGAAGACTTCAAACATATCTGTGGTCAGATTCCGGCTGCAAACAGATGTGCTCTAAAGAGCAAACTTTTTTGCAGCTTGTGAGAAATTTCCTTGACTTTTGGGTCTGAATAGGAAAATTCGTTGAAGTCAGACATTCATTAAAAAAACAAAATGTGCTTCTCCTGCCATTCATGTCATTCATTTTTAGACCTTGTCATCGATCTTGCTGGATGAACAACTCCTAGTATTCTGAATTCAAAATCGTCTTCAAATCAAGATCCAGAATAGAGGACACCACTGCAATCTTCTCTGCTCTAAGAGTTTCTCTTAGAGGCTTCAAACATATCTGTGGTCAGATTCCGGTTACAAACAGATGTACTGAATGAACTGGTTTTGAACTTTGTGAGAAGTTTCCTTGACTTTTGGGTCTGAATATGAAAACTCTTTGAAGTCAGGCATTCATTAAAAAGACAAAATGTGTTTCTTTTGTCATTCATTTCTAGACCTTGTCATCCATCTTGCTTGATGAACAACTCCTGGTACTCTGAATGCAAAATCGTCTTCAGATCAAGCACCAGAATAAAGGAGAGCACTGCAATATTCTCTGCTCTAAGAGTTTCTCTTGGAGGCTTCAAACATATCTGTGGTCAGATTCCGACAACAAACAGATCTGCTCTAAATAATGAACTGGTTTTGCAGCTTGTGAGAAGTTTCCTTGACTTTTGATCTGAATAGGAAAATTCTTTGAAGTCAGGCATTCATTAAAAAGACAAAATGTGCTTCCTTGTGTCATTCATTTTTAGCCCTTGTCACCCACCTTGCTTAATGAACAACTCCTGGTACTCTGATTTCAAAATCGTCTTCAGATCAAGCTCCAGAATAGAGGAGACCACTGCAATGTTCTCTGCTCTAAGAGCTCCTCTTCAAGGCTTCAGTCATATCTGTGGTCAGATTCCGGCTACAAACAGATGTGCTCTAAAGAGCAAACTTTTTTTGCAGCTTGTGAGAAGTTTCCTTGATTTTTGTGTCTAAATAGGAAAATTCTTTGAAATAAAAATTCAAAATGTGCTTCTTTTGTCATTAATTTAATTCATTTTTAGCCCCTTTGTTATCCCTCTCGCTCCTGATATTCTGAATTCAAAATTGTCATCAGATCAAGCCCCAGAATAGAGGAAAAATAATTGCAATAGCTGTTTGCAATTTTCAGCTGCCTCATGTCAAAAACTCAACCTCCAAAAATTGTCTTCAGACCAACGATAGCTTTTTGAAATGTTCTCTTGGATGAACTTCCATCCTTTCACCATTCAACCATTTTGAAAGTAGGCCACCATTTTTTACAAATTTATCCTGCAGAAAACCTGATTTTGGAGCTTCAAAAGCATTTTTAGGCATTAGTCTAGAGATACCTTTTTGGGCAATCACTATCTAGAATCTTTTCGAATTAAAAGAGCAATTTTCACAATTTTGATATCCCCAATCCCCAGAAGCAACTGATGGTGCCACCAATTTACTGCCCCAATATGAGGACTAAATGAGCCAAAGCTCTTTACGATCATAATAAATGAACTGCAAGCGATTTTAAACTAGAGCTTCAACATTTTACACGCACGCCACTGGACCCAAACGTATTTATGTATAATATCAATGTGTCTATGTGTATACGTATCGATTTCCTCCTTTGATAATGCTGCCTAAACGTTCGCTAAATATGTATATAACCGACTACCATCTCGATACTGTTATTAAAAAGGGAGAATGATGCATTGTACGGTTAGGTTGAGAGCGTGAAATGCATAATTTATTGTCGGTGGAAAAAAGATGACATTCGGGGTCTCATTCTTCAATGACTGATCTTTTTGTTAAACACATGATTAAGTGGATATTCCGGTATATTACGTTTGAGATATGGTTCGGCAAAAAAAAATGATCTATGTTGCCGGCATTTAATGATCGGGACCGGCAGTCGTTTGTAAATGTTTAATATACTTAATTGTCATTGAATGGGGACGTACGAACAAGCCGATAGGGTGGCCGAATTAACGTTTTCTTTTTTTATTTGATTGAAAGGAATCGTAAGGTCAAACTTCACGATAACTTAAAGATAGCTTAACTTAAAAACTAAACACCCTGTATACTTCGATAACCGGATATGTTATATGTTCCGTGTTAGCTGTTCTGTATATAGCTGTCTCGTTTCAAGAGAGGCAGTCAATCAACCGCATTGTAGAGAGATATACATTCTATTTCGCCTGGCACTCAAAAAGGCAATAGCATTAAATTGATTTTATTAATCCCCTCCCCCCGCCCCCGGGACCAATCCCCTTTTCAGTAGGTAGGACGCCTGCTAGGCGGGAAAAGTAGAGAAAACTGCCAATCAGAGAGGACGACCACAGTTGTGAGGTATACTAGTGCATGTACGAAACAACTCAGATTACTAACACAAACGCATGTCGACAACTATTCTCTCTTCAATACGCTTCAGTTCCCCATCGACCACATGGAGTGGGTTTTGGAGAGTGCACAAACAGCTACTGCGTGCTCCTACAAATTAAATTATGTTGGGGCAACCACGTGTTTTTTTTTTGTTTTGATAAGATAATTATTTTTTTGAATATTAATCCTAAAATAAAGATCAAATATTTGAACTTGATTTCAGAAAGCACAACTTGACTGATTAAAACAATTGCCAGTATAATCATGGCCACCAGAATATGATAGATTACAATAATTGTACTATCTTTTCCCAATTAAATGCGAATTTTTAGTTACGAGGGCGACCTGAAATGTTTCAAGCGTCTACTGTCAATAGTTGTATTTTCTCCATACCGGAAGGGTCATAGATGTCCCAATTACATAGGAGAATATCATTTGCAGTCATCTGAATGCAAAAAGATAATTTGTTTTGTATATGCAACCCCCTTGACGTCACATAACCTATTTTAGTAATGATTCAGGTGTTTGTGCAACTTGTGCCTGTTCTGAATTGTGTCCAAGGTGTTTAGGAAAACTATTTTGTGTCACTATACTTCAGACAAGGTAAAAATTTGTTATTTAGCGTGTACAATTGCGTAATTGCTACAAATTTTTGTGTTAGAAGAGTTAGATGTCGAGTTGGACACAAATTTGTCTCATTAGGCTGTATTATTTGCAGATGACTCAAAGATATCAATGGTTATCAAAGATAACCATCGGAAAGTTCTCTCCCAGAAAATGAAATGGAAATTAGAAACACCGACATACGAAATAATGACAATTCTAATAGCAAAGAATCTTTATCTGATGGTGGAAATGAAGACATCAGTGCGGGACCATCAGATGAAACAATGGAGGACGAAATCAAGAACAATGACTTCTGGTTTAAATGTAATAATAATTTTACTCCTCGTCTAATACTTCCTACAGAGAAAGCAATCACTAAAAGTATTACCCAAATAGATCTGTTTCTAAAATTGTTTCCTAAAATTTTGATGATGCATATTGCTACATGCACAAATACAAGATTGAAGATATTGAAAGAAAAACTGGAGAAAAAAGGATTTTCACCGATTATTACGAGATTATGATTGTCTTGGGTGGTTCTCTAATCATGGCATATAACAGAGTGCCTTCTTTCTATCTCTATTAGTCCAAAAACAAATCACTTGGCAATTTCGCTATAAAAAAGCTATTTCAAGAGATCGGTGCAAATTATTACTTGCCAAAGTGTATTTCAATGATCCCAACAAACCCTGCTTTAAGTATACTTTCCAAAAGTGTAGATTCATCTCATCAAGGTATTGATGAGTCAATGGCTAAATTCAATGGAAAGTCGTCAATAAAACAGTACCTTTGCATGAAGCCTATAAAACGTGGGATAAAGATTTGGGTTCAACCATTTTTGCCATTCTTGATCACAGTTGCTGAGGACCTGATTTCTCAAGGCCGAACAGAAGCTAATATCAAGCGCAGGTCAGCTAGCTCTTTAGGAAGACTTCGAAAAAACAAGAGAAGAATATTGAACGTCGGTGACCATTTGCCTATGAAAGGACTTACTGGAAGAAGATGCAATCGATGCGCAAGAAGAAAAATAGAGAAAAGAACGACCATCCTTTGCCGCTCTGTAAGACCTGTTTCACGCCATACCATCTAAGTTCATCTTAATTTTTCTCATTCCATTGAATTGGTTTTTATTTTGAATTTTTGTACAATGTAAAAATTCAAAATAAAAACCAATTCAATGGAATGAGAAAAATTAAGATGAACTTAGATGGTTCAGCTTAGGCAGCATTATCAAAGGAGGAAATCGATACGTATACACATAGACACATTGATATTATACATAAATACGTTTGGGTCCAGTGGCGTGCGTGTAAAATGTTGAAGCTCTAGTTTAAAATCGCTTGCAGTTCATTTATTATGATCGTAAAGAGCTTTGGCTCATTTAGTCCTCATATTGGGGCAGTAAATTGGTGGCACCATCAGTTGCTTTGGGGATCGGGGATATCAAAATTGTGAAAATTGCTCTTTTAATTCGAAAAGATTCTAGATAGTGATTGCCCAAAAAGGTATCTCTAGATTAATGCCTAAAAGTGCTTCTGAAGCTCCAAAATCAGGTTTTCTGCAGAATAAATTTGTAAAAAATGGTGGCCTACTTTCAAAATGGTTGAATGGTGAAAGATGGAAGTTCATCCAAGAGAACATTTCAAAAAGCTATCGCCTCTACCTTGGAGGTTGAGTTTTTGACATGAGACAGCTAAAATTGCAAACAGCTATTGCAATTATTTTTCCTCTATTCTGGGGCCTGATCTGAAGACAATTTTGAATTCAGAATATTAGGAGGTGTTCATCAAGCGAGAGGGATGACAAAGGGACTAAAAATGAATTAAATTAATGGCAGTAAAAGCACATTTTGTCTTTTTTATGAATGCTTACTTCAAAGAATTTTCCTATTTAGACCCAAAAATCAAGGAAACTTCTCACAAGTTGCAAAAAAAGTTCGCTCTATAGAGCAGATCTGTTCGTAGCCGGAATCTGACCACAGATATGACTGAAGCCTTGAAGAGGAGCTCTTAGAGCAGAGAATATTGCAGTCGTCTCCTCTATTCTAGAGCTTGATCTGAAGACGATTTTGAAATCAGAGTACCAGGAGTTGTTCATTAAGCAAGGTGGGTGACAAGGGCTAAAAATGAATGACACAAGAAGCACATTTTGTCTTTTTAATGAATGCCTGACTTCAAAGAATTTTCATATTCAGACCCAAAAGTCGAGGAAACTTCTCACAAAGTTCAAAACCAGTTCATTCTTTAGAGTACATCTGTTTGTAACCGGAATCTGACCACAGATATGTTTGAAGCCTCCAAGAGAAACTCTTAGAGCAGAGAAGATTGCAGTGGTGTCCTCTATTCTGGATCTTGATTTGAAGACGATTTTGAATTCAGAATACTAGGAGTTGTTCATCAAGCGAGATCGATGACAAGGTCTAAAAATGAATGACATGAATGGCAGGAGAAGCACATTTTGTTTTTTTAATGAATGTCTGACTTCAACGAATTTTCCTATTCAGACCCAAAAGTCAAGGAAACTTCTCACAAGCTGCAAAAAAAGTTTGCTCTTTAAAGCACATCTGTTTGCAGCCGGAATCTGACCACAGATATGTTTGAAGTCTTCAAGAGAAGCTCTTAGAGCAGAGAAGATTGCAGTGCTCTCCTCTATTCTAGAGCTTGATCTGAAGACGATTTTGGATTCAAAGTACCAGAAGTTGTTCATCAAGCAAGGTGGGTGGCAAGGGCTAAAAATGAATGACATGAATGACAAAAGAAGCACATTTTGTTTTTTTTAATGAATGCCTGACTTCAAAGAATTTTCCTATTTAGACCTAAAAGTCAAGGAAACTTCTCACAAGCTGCAAAAAAGTTCGCTATTTAGAGCAGATCTGTTTGTTGTAGGAATCTGACCAGAGATATGTTTGAAGCCTTCAAAATAAGCTCTTAGAGCAGAGAAGATTGCAGTGGTCTCCTCTATTCTAGAGCTTGATCTGAAGACGATTTTGAATTCAGAGTACCAGGAGTTGTTCATCAAGCAAGGTGGGCGACAATGGCTTCAACCATTTTTGCCATTCTTGGTCACAGTTGCTGAGGACCTCATTTCTCAAGGCCGAACAGAAGCTAATATCAAGCGCAGATCAGCTAGCTCTTTAGGAAGACTTCGAAAAAACAAGAGAAGAATATTGAACGTCGGTGACCATTTGCCTATGAAAGGCCTTACTGGAAGAAGATGCAATCGATGCGCAAGAAGAAAAATAGAGAAAAGAACGACCATCCTTTGCCGCTCTGTAAGACCTGTTTCACGCCATACCATCTAAGTTCATCTTAATTTTTCTCATTCCATTGAATTCCGACTCGAAAGGGTTAAGAGTGTGTTTTGTGTAGCAGAGGTTCATGGCGGATCTACTTCATCATTTTCGACCATCATCTTCTAGGTGAGCGAGTTCAAACGTGGCCGCATAAGCACAAATGACGAACCACGCAGTGGACGCCCAAAAACCACTACCAACGATGAAATGGTCGACAAGATTCATGATGTCGTGTTAGCTGATCGCCGATTGGCCATAGCCTAGACGAAATTTTGGGCATAAAAAACCTTTCGGGTGACTGTTTCGGGGGAGTGTCTGACCAGGATTCAACGCAATCAAAGGAATTTCTTCATGCTTTTCGTAACCATGGATAAAATTTGGATCCACCATTACATATCAGAAACAATCGAAGCAGTGGACCTTCCTGGGCGAAACAGCTCCGAAGAAAGCAAATACCGTTCCAACGGCCGGAAAGGTCATAGCGACCATTTTTTGGGATTTCCCAAATGTGGTCCTCATCGACTATCTGCAGAAGGGAAGGACGATTACGAGGCAATACTACAGCGATTTATTGACCCGATTCGGTGCAGTATTGAAGGAGAATCGGCCTCGTTTGCAGCGGTTGCATTCTCCAAACTCTACCTCTATCAGTTTTGCTTCTTCCCAGTTCATTTTTAGCATTATCACACAAAAGAATGTATAAATTGTTTCACATCAAACATACAAAACCAGATTGTAACATTTTTCCACCTTTCATCATATATTATCTGCTTTCTTTAATTGATCGACCCTAGTAGGCCATGGGCCAATAGCATGAAGTTCCCCTATCATCAGCTTTGCCTCTTCGCTTTTCATATTTAGCTTAACCGCTACCACTCCCACATCCTCCAAGCGTAGCTTTCTAAATCTACCCTTGGATTTCTTTTAATTAATTTAATTTCAAATAACTGTAAACAGTCTTTTTTCTGAAATTTTTTTTTCTGATATTTGGTTTATTTGGTTGAACCATTTCGATTGTCTTTCTTCTACTTTTTTTTCTTATATTGGTCACCTATTCCCAAACCTAAAAAAAACCCTAACAGGAAAGAGATTTGCCTCAAATGAGGAGGTCATCACCGCTATAGATGATTATTTTGCAGACCTCGAAACATAATATTTTTTCGACGGCTTGAAGAGACTGGAGCACCGTTTGAAAAAGTGTATTGATCTTCGAGGAGACTACATCGAAAAATAAAAATGAAAAACCACACCAATACTGTGATTTTCTTGTCGATTCCGGAAACTTTTCAGGTTGCCCTCATATCATACGTTTTCCAGCTACATCTTTAATAAAATCTTCTCTACCTATTTGTGCATTGCAATCGCCTATTATGGCTTCTTAGAAAAATCCTGTACAACTAGCCAACAATCGTGGATTTTAGCTACCCGACAGTCCTATATTTTTGTGCCCTTGTTTTCTAATTTGTTCTGGTTCTCGTTTCTTCTCTGATTCTGATGGTCTTGTTCTTGACCTTCCTCTTCTACTCTTACCCTTTTTTTTCTTTTTATGACTCTATCGTTTGATCTGTCCAAACCACTTCAACAAATTGGTTAAATGATTTTATCTGCAGACATTGCTTTTATCTTCTGGTTCTTATTTTCTCCTCCCTGGATTTATTTTCTATCATCTTCTCAAACACGTTATCTCCATTGCGTATGGTGTGCTGTAAAAAAAATGAATTCGGATGTCTACAAATCTTTAGAAGACAATAGTGCTGAAGGTGATTCTGAAGGTAATGGCGTCATTAATTCCGATTAAAGTAGAATTTTGTTAAATATCAAATCAAATGTCTTCGACGGTGAGGAATGGACTTTGGGTACCCAACAGTAAAGATTTTTCTTCAATCTGTAAAGAACAATATGGCCTTAGTCTTAAGCCTTAATGTATTTAAGTTCTGCATTTTCCTCCCATTGTTTTATGTTTCGTTCTAGCTCTCGTATTCCTTTCAGTTCCTCTTTTTATGAGCCTGTCAGTCGATAAGTCCAAACCATCTCAATTGAACTTCCACAATTTTCTCGTCAATTGGTTTTGTAGTGAATTGAATTTGCATTTACAACAAAACCAATTAACGAGAAAATTGTGGAAGCTCAACTGAGAGGGTTTGGACTTGTCGACTGACAGGCTCATAAAAATAGTAACTGAAAGGAATACGAGAGTTAGATCAAGTCAAAAAACAATGAGAGGAAAATTCAGAACTTGTTAAAACAAAGATCATCTTTTTCTTTACAGACTTTTGGGTACCCAAAATCCATTCTTCACCGTCGAAGAAATTTGATTTCATATTTAACAAAATTTTACCTCAATTAGAATGCTTTGTTTCTTATTTTAACGTTCCTGATTTTATTTTCTATCCTTCTCAGATTCTCAGAAATCTGATTTCCATTGCATTGAATTTTTTGGATTTATATCTCTCTGTAAGCGTACAACAGCGTACAAAACTCTCTTTTGCCCAAGAATTTTGTCTTTTTGTCTCTCGCTTATTTCTCTGTTCAACGTAGTAGGTACCATTCTCTTCAATAACTGCTCCGAAATACTTAAACTGTTCACTTTGTTCAATACATTTCCTATCGAGACTTGTATCATGTTGTGCCAAGTTTGCCATCTTGTTTGTTTGTTTCATCACTGGACACGAGTACTCTGTAATAAAATAAAATCAAAAGAAAATCGAATCGATAATATATCTAATTCAAAATTTAGCACCAATTGTTTTTTTTTGATAGCAGGCTTTTGTTTTTGTATATTTTTTCGATAGTACTTCAATTATAGTTGCTAATCGTCCGAATAATTTTTCTGTAATGTTGCCCTCTTTTCCTAAAAGTGCGTCGAAATAAAATGATAGGAACATGGATACTCTGTAATGAAACAAAAAAGGAATATTATATACTGTTATATACATATACGTATAAATTTATGAAAAATGAAAGAAAATCAAAAAACTTAGCACCAATTGTTTTTTTTTTGATAGAAGGCTTTTGTTTTTACGTATTATTTGGATAGTACTTCCATTATAGGTGCTAATAACGCAAATAATTTTTCTGTAATGTCGCCCTCTTTTCCTAAAAATGCTTCGAAATAAAATGTTATTTACACTTAAGCTTAAAACAGATTGTCCTGTTAACAGACTCATCAGTACCCATCATCCGGTTCCTGTCTATCTGCCCTTCATTGTTGTTTCAGTGTACCTGGTGTGCTTTTATGATCCACTCAGTATAGTATAGTGTTAGCGATTCCAATATCTTGTTTCAGTCTCTACTCTAGTTTTGTCGCTAGCCGTTCGCTTTGTCGCTTCACTATGAAAGTACCCTAAGTTGTATTTCTAGCTTAATATGGGGCCAATTGCACTTCTTCGTTTATAATTAACTGAGCACTTGTGAAATATTTAATAGTACCTATAAAGAAAAACCTCCAAAATTCCACAATTTATATTTTATTTTAAAAAATTCAGATGGACATTTCATTAGCGTAAAAAAATAATAAATTGTGGAATTTTTGAGGTTTACTTCTTCGTTAATAAAAAACTAAAATTACTGCTACAATGTCTGCACAGGACTGTCAAATTTAATTTGCAAGATGTGTATTCTATTCGAAATTCAAATTCCATTGTTGTTTGTTTAGTATGAGGTCAATTTGAGGACAATTGTATATGAATAAATACCCAACAGGGTACGTATACATTGTGTGACAATGTTAAAACGTCTGAAACAAACGAAAAACTACACAAATATGAATGAAATATGTATAATAGGAGGCACCTTTTGTTTGATAATTTCCTTTGATTTCGTAATTAGATAGGCATCCAATTTACACACAAAGATATTTATACATTATATCGTTTATCGCGCATTAAATGGTGTCATTCAATTCAAATTAATTCCTAAATTGTCAGCAAACGTTTATTAAGCGGATTATAATAAGTAATTTTATTAATTTTAAAATTCAATAAGTACCTACCATACCATAGGTGACCTAATATAACATTATATTGTTCGCTGCGTCAGAGCCCATCGTATCCAGGTTGAAGGTCGAAAGAAAAAGGTGAAAAAGTCAAACGTTAATGTATTGTAATAATTTCTGTTTATTTGAATTTAGATCATCAATAATAAGCCTAAATTAAATTTTTTAAACGTGGTCGTATTTTTGACATGTCAATGTCATAAAAAAACAGTTTGCAGATTAGAAATTATGGTATGGAACGATTCAATCACCTAAATACATACTTGCTTATAATAGTCATATTGGTCAATATATCAAATTGAAAATGAACTAGCGTTCCCTTTTTCTCGCTCGTCCTCTCCTCTACTCCCTATTGTGTTTCCCCTGGGTCATAGCTTCACCTATCCATCGAGTTGTAACACATAATTAACAGTAACAAAACCCTCTGCACGTCGTATAAATTAAAATGGAGGGCCAATTACATTTAGGAGAGAGTATTTATATGTCATGTGATCGTGAATCAACTAAGAATGGCGTTCGATTATATCCCAGAAATAGTACGGTTTTGGGAAAAAATCACCAAATTATTTAGGAAGTGTAGGATGACCGCTAGATGGCGTAACTACATCAAAAATGTAAATTCTGATTATATACAAAATTTACCAACTTAAGGTCTATCACAAATATAAAAATTTCGCATATTTTACGCTGAAACAATTTTTGGTATTCTGCCAAATAAGGGGAGGGAGGAGGGGAAACGTTGTAATTTAGCCAGTCTTAGTCTCGTTGGAAATAATATGTTTCAGGAAAATCGCTAATAAGACTCTGGCATTGAACCGAATTTTAAAAACTTAGTCACTTATTAAATTAGGAAAATCCTTTCTAATAAGACCAAATTTGCTAAATTTTGTTCAGGAGAACCAGAATTGTAAGCATTTAGCCTACATTTTAAATCTGGATTAAAAAAACAGAATTTCCGAAAAAATTAAACAGCACCCTCTAGCATGCACGTCCCTTAATTAGCTTTGTAAGCATTACATTGAAGGAGTAATGCTATTTCCAACGAAACCGAATTTTTAGAAGATTGCGATTATGACGTTTGTGATAGACCTTAAGTTGGAAAATTTTGTATAAAATGAGAATTTAAATTTTTGGTGTACAATTACGCCATCTAGCGGTCATCCTACATTTCCCTAAATAATTTCTAATTGTTTTTCGAGTCCATCTTAGTCAGTGAATTTTTTTTTCCCCCCCGAAACTGTACTATAAAACGTTCCTGGATATGGTCGAGAGCCATTCTTAGTTCACCCGGTGGATGTGTTCGCGTTAATATCTGTGCATTATTGTTGAAAATCTCAAATAAATCTAAAGTATTTTGATTTTTTTTTAGATTTTTAAAGATCTTTCCATGTCAAACCGACAGTATAAAAATGATATAACAATATATTAGAAATTTTTCGAGCGACTGACAATTAAATCCACTACTTCATAGTCGTACTCACCACTCGGCTAGAACAACTGTTAAAATTCAAAATTCGTAGTAGAGCGGTGAGTGAGACTGCCTAGTCGAATAGGCAGTGGCTGAGTTTTCTAATTTTCAAATCTATCTACGAAAAAAATTAATGGTCCGAGGCGACCGGCCCGCGTTAAGTTAGCCCTCCTCCCCTCCCCCTTCCGAAATTCAAAATTTTGAAAGTTGTTCCAAGTTGTTCTAGGTTTGTTCTAAATTGTTTCATAATTTTGCAGAAAAATATTGAAAAACTGTCCAGAAAAATCTAAGCCTCCCTCCCCCTTTGTCAAAATTCGAAATTTTAACAGTTGTTCTGAACATTGTTCCAAAATTTGAACCTTCTCACATTAGTAGTTTATAAAATAATCAATAAAAATTAAATTTTGCTAGCCCCCCCTTTTTCGAAATTCAAAATTTTGAGAGTTGTTCCAGTTCGTTCTAGTTGTTCTGAACATTGTTGCAAAATTTGAGCCTTCTGTCATGTGTAGTTTATGAAATAATTGAGAAAAACGAAATTTCAGGAAGGCCTCTTTTTCGAAATTCAAAATTTTGAATGTTGTTCCATCTTCCAGGTATCCGACCTGTCATCAACTGTATACACTACGTACGTACTATCATCATATCATGTTTGGTTTTAAAAGAATGAGGGAACAACATAATTCCATTTCTGCCAATTATTTCGCGAATTCTTAGTAGAAGACTAAAATTTTGAAACAATGTCCAAACTTCTCTCACAACTTCGATATTCAAAAATTCAAATTTTGTTCTTCTCAATTATTTCGTGAACTGTGGCATCAGAAGTGGCTAAAATTTTGCAATTATAAAGAACTAAACTAGAACAACCTGGAATAACTTCCAAAATTTTGAATTTACAAGATCACAGAAGGCTCAAAATTTGTAACAATATTCAGAACAACTAGAACAATCTGGACCAACTGTCGAAATTTCGAATTTTGAAAAAGGGAGGGCTGACCAGAAAAACGGTTTATTCGATTTTTCTGGACAATTTTTTAATATTGTTCTGCAAAATTCTGGAACAATTTAGAACAAATCTAGAACAACCTGGAACAACTTTCAAAATTTTGAATTTCGAAAAAGTGGCCTTACTGAAATTTCGTTTTTCTCAATTATTTCATAAACTACACATCATAGGAGGCTCAAATTTTGAAACAATGTTCAGAACAACTAGAACAACCTGGAACAACTGGAACAACTGTCGAAATTTTGAATTTTGAAAAGGGGGGAGGGGTGACCAGAAAAACGGTTTATTCGATTTTTCTGGACAATTTTTTAATATTTTTCTGCAAAATTCTGGAACAATTTAGAACAAATCTAGAACAACCTGGAACAACTTTCAAAATGTTGAATTTTGGAAAACGGGGGGTTAACTTTACGCAGGCAAGGGGTCGACCAATACATAGCTCCTCATTTTTTGTTCTTATTTCTTTATTTTGTGTAATAATACATGTAAAAAATAAATTAACTTGTTTATAATGGATCTTCCAATAAGACGTTTCATTTTCAATAACCCACCATTTTAACAGTTGTCATGACTCAACCGGTAACTACTTGACAGATGACAAGTAAAAATTACGCCATTAATATATAAGGAACGATGTATACGCTTCAACAACGCATTGAAATTATTAAAATTCACTAACAAAAATGGTGAAAATTTCACGGTCATGGTTCACAAAACTAAAGAACTTTTCAGTCGTCGTGAAGCACCTTCTCGGCCAGCAATTGTGAAATTGTGATGTGAAGAATCGAACTCGTGCACGTCGCTCAAGAACAAGTAAAAATATTGCGGTTGTAGCCTATAGTGTTGAGGAGAACCCAGGTTTCTCCATTTCCTCGTCGATCTTTGGAATTGGGCATTCCACGAACGACATTACATCGTATTTTGCATAAAGACTTATGTAGGTTTTAAGGCTTTTAAAGTTCAGTTAACACAACAACTCACGCCTATCGACCATCCACAACGTTGTGTTTTTGCTGATTGGGTCCTTGAAATGCATCAAACTGATCTGGAATTTCATCCAAAAATCGTCTTGAGTGATGAGGCCCAATTTCACCTCGGAGGCTACTTAAACAAGCAGAATTGTCGCATTTGGGACTCGGAACACCCAAGAATGTTTGTTGAAAAGTTTCTTCATCCTCAATGTATGACTGTTTGGTGCGGTTTTTGGTCTGGTGCACTGAGAAAAGTGTTTTCTAAGGCCAAGAAAGTTGACTTTCTTCCATTCATTTTCTTCAGAGAAGTAAGTTCTTTCTTGGAACAAGAATACTTATTTGACACAAGACGATGACTTTTTTTCACAACAGTAAATGGTGGCGACCATTTGGCTGATATTGTTTTCCATTATTAATGGCATAATACCCTCCCCTTTACATTTAAATAAACATCCGATGATTTCGCTTAAAAATACAATTTTTTTTTACATATCAAAATGAAACCTCTCATTAGAAGACCCTATAGTTATTGTATCCTATATCCTGTATAAATGTCGAGAAAATGAGACTTCATATTTTTCAAAACAATAATAATAAATGTCAAAGTAAATTGCGTCCATCATCAATACAAAACTACTTTCATTGATACAGAAGCGATAGGTTCTCACATAATTTAAAATGTATCTAAATTTAAAATATGTATTTACATGATTAATTTATTGCATTTGTATGTATTTGAGTATTAGAACATTAATAAATTATGTATTGTTTAGTATTACTTTCAACTTATATTCTTCAATAGAATTAAAATTATCATGCAACACATTAATTTCTCATGTATTACTAATAAGAAAGTTGTTCTATTTAAATGTACTTATTGATACTTTATTGATAAATACAGTAATTATCGTAGGTTTCAATTTCAATAAAAACAGCATAATATGAGCCTTAATAAGGTCTCGAATCCATTGCTCTATGGAGTATGAACGAGAGCAACTTAAGTATAGGTCCCAGAATGCCTAAAATGGTTAGGAGCATAAAAACGTAAAAAAAAATGTTCAAAGTAATTGTCATTTATAATAATACACCATTCTCTCCTTCCATAGTTTAAAAGCGTTCAACCAGCTGTCTTTAAGGATACTATAAAAAAAAACACTTAAAGACGATGTCAATCTCTTCTTCTGACTGGAACCTTTTCCCTCTCAAATGTTTTTTGAGCTCAAAAAATAGCCTGAAGTCACACATTGCCAAATCCGGTGGTGAATGAGAAAGAGGATGTTCAGTAATTCAGTAAGTAATAGTAAGCATCCCGATCGATCTGTGCTCCGTTTGAAACTGATGCAGACTTCTTAAGCCGTATTATTGCTATGGATAAAATTTGGCTATACTTCTACGTACCAGAAACGCAGCAACAATCGATGGAATAGAGGCACTCTGGTTGAAGTTTTTGCTTCAATTTTTTGGGATTGTCATGATTGATTTTCTGGATATGAGTGCGAGAAAAAATTATGGAAAGGAAACGCAACTATGTTTTATTTTTGCAGGACAATGCTCCAGCACACAAACCGCAAACAATTCGTGATCAGACTATCATGTCTTTCCTCAACTGAAAAAAAAATTTTTTAATCGTAAATTTTCTTTCAACAAAGAGATTATAGAAACTGTGGAGGCCTGCTTTGCAGAGCAAGATAAAAATGTCTTTTTCAAAGTTCTAGAAGCGTTGCAGATTCGTTCTAATAAATGTGTCTAATTAAGAGGAGAGTGTGTTGAATAATAAAATATTTTGACTTTCAAATTTTATTAAGTATTTATTACATTTCTACGAAATTGACGTTAAAGAATTGATTAACAAATATGTATGTATGCCTACAATAATAAAGATCACTTTTTAAATGTCAGTAAACAACCTTAAAAAAAATTTCCCATACATTCCTCTTGTTCGCTCAAACATATTACTTCATAACATGCCATATTGATTTTGTGAAGGCGCATTCAATTTGTGACTTTTTACTAATTCGTGACCATAAGGAATGTTTACGATTTTCCTAACTCGATTTGAATGTCATGAACGTGTTCCCATCCATTTATATCTTATGGTTTATTTGATCTTGGTATTATGTTTAATGTATTCCTCTAAAAGCAGAAATCGGTCATTTAAGTGTATTAGACAGTAATTATATGCTTGGTAGACGTTTCTTATTAGAAAGAGTTCATATTCATAAAAGTTGGGTGGGGGAGGGGGCATTTCATATTCGAAATTTTGTTTTTAATTAAATTTTCCATGAGCAATAATATTATAGAAAAATGCCATAACAAATTAACGCAAAGATATCAAACCAATAAAAAATCAAAATTCATCGGATGAAAAGGACTTAGGATCTTCGTCCTGTACTCTGTTTTTTTGTTTCGGAAACTGATTTGGAAAGCTTATTAGATGTCATCAGCATAATGGTTTGGCAGGTAGCTATTAATTAATGCATTGAGAAAACTATTTTAATTAATTTTTTTTAATGCTCTTCCTGTTTGTGTTGTCGAGAAGCAGATGATAATAAATGCTTACAAACAAATCATATTATGTATTTTTCTTAATTAGTATTGCGACTAGAAATCTAAATGTTACACACATGAAAGATCACTATAGCATCAAACTTCAGTATAAATTTGAACTTTGAAATTGAACTCGAAATTAGAATTGAGTAAAAAATTTCACCTAGTCCAGCAAAATCGCATGTCAAGAGGCTCAACGGTTTACAAAACAGGGTGCTAGGCAATATTGTCAATGCAGCCTGGTTCATGACACACGAACAACTTCACAAAGACCTCCAAATTCCGATCCTCTAATCCTCTAATCCTCTAAATTTTTTTTCACGTGAAAATTATGACACTAAAAAACAACTGACTTTACTATTTTATGTTACAAATATTTTGGTAATGGAAAAATCTTTATTATTTATCGAGATATAAATGTTTAAAGTTTCGTTTTTCAGCGCTTTTATGAAGATGCGGCCAACTATTGAAGTACAAAGACTACTGACGCCATGCAATACCATAGGTGGTTGTGTTGGCTTCATTGCAATTTCGATGAATATTTCTTTTTTAGTTATTGGCTACCATGAAAATATATCTGACGTGACAATCGATGATGACAATCAAGATATTATTTACAATATGTACAAGCTTCTCTAATTTAGGTTTGTCACTGACAACTGTCACAATTTGAAGTACAATTTAAAACTATCGCAGTGTCGTCAATCTTGCTAAAAAAATTAGGTACTTTAAAACTTTATGTTGACATGCCTGATTTTTTAATTCAAATGTGTCAAAAGTCATTGATTGATTTAAGCAATTCTAACCTAAACATTTTGCAGGGTTCCCATAAAATTAAATTCTATTAACTGTATAACCTTTATAGTCATTCGGTAGCTATAATCTTTTTACGATAAGAGACGAGGCACGTCATAAACAGTAAAATTATTTTCAAAGAATAGTTTCTTAAGTGAAGTATAGATGTCGCCGATAGTAGAACGTTGAGGATGCATATGACCAGACAAATATTAGCTATCGATTGTGGCTGTCAATTAATTTGATAATTGACGTGATATCTGACAGGTGTCATAGAAGCAATAATTTGTCTGGTCTGATACTTGTTTACGAACGTCGCTTGCTCCTCTACTTTAAAACTCTCACCGTTCTGAATATACTGTGGCGTGCTCTATGTTTCAGTAATGGAACTAACACATCTCTGACCATATTAAGAGGGTCGTCTACCAGCTGATTATTTTACAGCGGTGCCATATCTACATAATTCTATAAATCGTTTGCTTGATTTTATTTCAATATAATTTGAAAATTGGGCTTCATACACATATTTCTACAAATGTTTTACATCTACATATACAATTTTGTCTATTAATATTCGGTATTAACTTCACAATCTCTTTTCCCGTTATAGGCCGTTACCTTGATACGGGAATCGAGATTACTCTATTAATTTTTAGATTTAATTACTGAAATTTGCTATGAGCATTCAAAATACGTCTACACATGTGTGTATGAAGCCCGATTTAAAATACGTTTTAAATAAATTATAAAAACATTATATTATAAAAAAATTTAACTGTGGCAACATCGCCAACTGTCAAACGGTAGTCGCGCCTCTTAATACTAATAGTATTATATTTGACAATACTAAATATCCAAAAAGAACTACTTCTTCTATAGTATACATAGGAATTTTTTTCTATACAAACGTTGCCTGTCTTGGGCTAGTAGCCATCTCCAATTTTAGCTGTCATTCGTAATATGTCATTTGAGTGTTTTCTTGCTATGTTAATATATTTTGTATGTTTTTATTGAAATAAACCATCCATAGCATGTCTTTTTTTAATAAAATTTGTAATTATAATTTACAACACTTATGATTACACAAAATTATAGTTTTGCATAGGACCTGTTAACGAGAATCATATGCCAGTTGACTTTTAAATAAATAACCTATATGTGAAATGTAAACAAGAGATTTGGCGACACTGCGAACATGACGTGTATTGATGACGTACCTCGTATGTTATCCTAAAAAGACTCTACCACACTCTCCCCAACTGTTAATAACAAAATATTCCCATGCTTTTAGAGTAGTAACGTAAAAATGGCGCGATTATTCTTCCGTTTGAAATTGTGAAAAGTTTTAATCGAACAGTTTTGTGAAATGGCATAACGGAGAAGTACAATTTACGGATTAATAGATAAGGTGTTGCCTATATAATTCACGATGGTATTATCACATTTTGATTTTGCAACGTATGTTTTTATTATTTGACAGCTGTCACAGAAATGATTTTATCTTTTATAAACGTTATTAGAGACAATTTTATATCTGAAATATACAAAATTTTGTATCAAGCAATCTGCAGGATTCTTCTCGGGTTCAGTACTACCGTTGCAACTCTTGCTGTGCATTTTGGCGTGGGTAGATATGCTTTATGGCCTTGTTGCAACCATAAGTTGTATGTATGTTGTGCTGTTAATTATGTCCCAATGTGTTGAATGCAATGCAGTTTATTTGATAAGGACAATACAGTACTGAGTAATTAGAAAAGTCGGAGACAACTGCAAACAGGAAATAAAAAACAGTATAGTAGACAAGTGATAGTGTGAACCGAAAAAAACATAGATTGTTTAAATTATCGATTTATACACGTTAACGAAGGTGATATCGAATATATAATTAAGAAAAATAATACATAAAGCAATATAAACACTTATTAAAAAGTAGTAACAAATTTAAAAAGTTATAAATAATTTTTTGCCGAAAAATTCTAAAATATTTGTTTTATTTGCCCGTTCTTTATTTTTTGCATAGCTGCATTTTCTCTTAGCTTTTTATAACTATAAAGTCGGTATACCTAGTCCTCATCAGTCTCCTCTACCAATTGAGCTACTAGTTTTAAAGCGTTTATAGCACTATCTAATGAAATTTTGTTTAATGATTCAAGATATTTTCCGACGGCCTCATCATCATGGCATTCTTCAATATCATCATTTTCAAAGTCGTTGTCACGTTGGTTCCGCTCTAATACATCAGATTCTTCAAATGCAGCCTATAATTCTCATCTGTCAATTCTTGAAGAGTAAGACATTTTGGTTTCTTAAATGACATTTTATTTATATCTATATGTCTACATACTGAAATCATTTAGGCCGCATACGGAGATAACAACAACTAACAACGAATTACCAACACAACCAACTGTGAATTCATTGTGAATACAACAGCTTCACCGGGGAAGCACCATAATATGTATCAGATATTTACAAATTTTACAAATTAATAAAATTCCTTTCCATAAACGAAGATGCAGTTTACAGTTTGTTCACGGTATACGGTGGCCTTGCATAAATATTTTTTTGTTGGTTTCCGTTATGCGATGTTCACACTATCGCGTGTCTACTATATTAGATCTAAAACAAAAATGGCCACACAATTTTTTAGCCGGACACAATAGCTGCTTTTTATTAGTAAAATTTCTGGATCATGATTTGCAAAGCGTGATCAAATGTTTATTAGGAACATGTTCAGCAACTACCATTGCGAAAAGAACGCACAAAAGAAGAAGGGGATTTGATTACACCACAACTATCACATAACGCGTACTTAGAAGTGAGGTTATGTTCGTTTTAAACATACTGAACCGAAAAATATGTTCCGAGGTGAAAGGGGATTACAAATCGTGATCACAAATCTTGTTGTAGTGGGGATGAATCACAATTTCAAATTTTTTGAATAGAACATGATTTGTGCCGCTGATCAGTGTTAAAAACACGGTGTTTCATTTATAGAAAGGAAAAATGTCTTTAAGAACAAAAACAAGAACAAAATTGGCAACAACTACCTTAAAATGGGGCTAATTCAACACATAGGATATCTTTGGCAGCGTGTAGTTATAATAGTCATTCGCTGAGAGTTGTTCAGATGACTCAGCACACATCGCTGCATAAAATCAAGGCTCCATAAAAACTACACGGAACAAGATTTAGCGAATACAGTCCAAGCTGTTAGAATGGGGAGGATGTCACAAGCACAAGCTTCCAAACGTTGGCAAATACCTGAGGGAACTATTCAAAATAAGCTATTTGAGAGGCATGAGAGACGTGTAGGTCATCCCACTGTCCCTACCCAACAGGAGGAGACGCTAATATCGGAGACCATCAACCAGGTGACAAAAGAAGGCAAAATTATTGCTAGGTATTAAATTGGTGCCAAAATAATTCCACGATGGGTCTACTTAATTTTTTTGGTTGCCAATATAACCTCAAAGACTTCGTTTTCTTTTTTCTCCAAAACGATTTATCGTAAAAAACTTATCTTATGGCAGGTTATGGGTATATTGCCACCCCTGATTTTTTTTCAAGTTGACTCGATTATAAATATAGCGTCTAAGATTAAAAAATTTCCAACAATAAAGTCAAAATTCAGGAAAAACCTGTAAAAATGCCATGGTCTTGTGAAACTATCCCCGAAAAGATTTCAAGATTAAAATCCATTATCCAGATTCCTTTATAAAGATCGCAAATAATAAATTAGTGGCTTAAAATTTAAATCACGTAGAGATCGTTCAGAACAAAGCATCACGACAGTTTACGAGAGTGTGGCCGAAAGATCAGAGACATCAATTCGTCATCTTGTACAAGAATTGGACATCACACTCTTCAGCGTATTCTCACTAAACATTTGCATCTCCACATTTAGAAAGTCCAATTATCTGCCAACAGACCATGCATAGCGAAGGGAGTTCACCAACTGGATCCCTCGAGGCCCCTCTGGGGCTCAGAAATTCCACTCAACGTGTCACTGTTTGATGTGCATTGTGGTCTTTAAAGATAAGGAAGGAAACATTGACTGTCTTGCACAAATTTGGTCCTGGTCGTCTTATCTCCCGTTTGGTACCAGAATTGCATTCTTGCAATTTAACGTCTTTAGACTTCTGGCTGTGGAATTATCTGAAATTACAGGTTTATGCCGATAAGTCCACGACTACCAAAGCATTGAAGAGAGAAATTGGACGCGCCTGTCAATGAAATACCACCACATTTAGTAGGCCTTGCTTAAGATTATTCGATTTATTCATAATTTGCTAAGAAACTAATACTGGTTCCAAGCAAACTAAATCATCAATCCTTCCAATAGAAGGATATGATTGCAAAAATTGCGATATTAAAATACTCAAAAGGGAATCCTCGAAAAAATAAAAGGTCCAACAAGAGAAGATCGCCATCACCACAGCGAAAGCAACAGCCTCAACAAATTACGATTGTTATTATTAAAGATATCAATTAGTAAGAGGTGCTACGCTATTACAAGAACTATATACAAATAACACTCGGTGCGCACTCCAAGACCGAGAGATATGGTGGGGACATCCCCCCGTGTGTAGAGAGAAAAAAAAATGAACGAGGTAGAAAGAGCTATTCGGCCCGAAAGTGTATAAACGTTGTAGAGGGATACTATAGAGGAGATGAAGGTAATGTCACGCCGTATTAAAGTAATAAATGGTAGGCGGAGCTTAGATAGAATCGTTACGCCCCTTAGAAGGCATGGTAACTTGAATCTGGTCCCGAGCATATCAGTCTCCTACAACCGAGCAAAGTTAGTGTACACGTTCGATAAGCGAGGTAGCGTTTAAAAAAAAGATTTCCCCAACATTAATTTTTGTGCTTCATCGTATTAATTTTAGTGTTAGTGGGTGTTATATTCGAATTAAAAAAAAATTAGTGACTTAAATGTGGTAATCGAGGAGACAACCATGGAAGAGACGAAATCAGAACTGAATTTAAAAACGAAAATTTCGTTCAGTGTCGAATCTTTACTCTCGAACAAACCCTTATCTTTACCATCGCCGAAATACGAAAGGAATGAAGATTCAGCGCTCGATAACGAAGATCACCATCTCAGTGAGAGTAGCGATAGACTAGACGTAAAAATTTCGGACAGCAGTTTGTGCGACGACGACGACGAAGATGAAAACATCACCGTCGATGAGGATACGGACGATCTGGAAAGTCGCGAGAGTCTAAGTCCGAATTCTTCGGCCCATACCGTTATAGTTCCTCAACCGTTGCATCCTTCATTGCCTAGGATAATGACGCAAGGACCTCCACCTCATTGGTCTTTTCCGTGGGTCGGACATGGTGCTATACTTAGGTCGGCATCACCTCAAAGTATGTAAGATGAATTATGTTTATTCAGGTTTAAAATTAAAATTGCTCGAAATTTGCAAACTCGTTTGATGCAGACGAGCTTTTCTTCAAAATTAAATATTATATCACGTGCTATAATATGGTGTTTGGCAAGGCTGCAATCTAAGACCTATACTATTTAATATCGTTTAAAAACAGCTCAATTGCATGAAGAAGTTCTTGAAGGATCTTAGATCGTCTGATGAAATCAATTGTTTCCATTTCCTTTCTTTAGTAGAATTGGGCTCGGGTTGTTTGAAGAACAACATGTTGGAAAGCATCTGCATGTATCTTCCCCAATGTGGATTTTGACCACGTTTTCCAATTTTAATAAACAGTCCCAATATGAAAAAGCTATTTTACTCGAATGATTAATGTCTACCACAGTAGAGTTCTAGCGAATCATAACTGTCCACTTCTAAAAATTTTATAAAATTTCATAGATCTGGATGACCAAAATTTCAAGTCAAAGTTCAGATAATAATTGACTGTTGGTATTACTCGACTTTGGGACTGCCATACTAATTTGTTCCACGTGGATAAAATTATAAACGTGTAAAAAACTGGTATATATGTGTGAAATAAACATAGCACATGCATAAATATGTACATACTATAAACTAAAAAATTTGGTTTAATTTGTGTACCTACTATAGTCTATTTTTAAAGTCGAGAGACGAATTTCTGAACATACCCCAGGTCCAAATCACATGCACCAAAAACTTTCAAACAAATTGTAATACGCATATTCATATATATCTATATATTAAGTAGAGACCTCTGCTTAGACTAAAGTTTATCATAAACTTATGAGTTGCTCATAACTATTAGAAATAAATTCATGATGATATCGAACTACAATCAAAATCTGCACTGTCGTAAGCAGTCTAATCGTAGCACAGTTTTATTTTGTGATTTTGCCAGTTCATCAATTACATAGGAATTATAATTAAATAGGTAAATACAGTAGAACCTCGTTTATCCGGGTCAGCCGGGACCGAATCTTTGCCGGATAATCGAAAACACGGATAATCTAAAAACCTCACTTTTAATTCTTTAATAATTTATTTAAACAAATACATATGTATGTATGTCAAAGGAACCAAAGAAACGTGATTGAACATGTAACAAAAAATAAAAATTTTAATATTTATACATACAGTGTGTTTCACTTTTCATGGGGACACCTAAATAACTTTTTTATTTTGAAAGCAATCAATAAGTATAAAATTTTTATCAGTTATGTAGGCCACGACAATGCATCTTTTCATATGAATAGAGTTTTTATAAAGTCAAAATCTAGCCAACTACGATTAAAATAAAAAGTAGCGTTTCAAGTCGGGTCATAGTAGCGATTAAGATAGAGCAAAAAAGTATTAAGAAAAGTTATTACAAATCACTCAAGAACTCCAAATACCAAATTTCTCTGAAAAATTTGTAATTTTACATTTTTCTCCATTTTTATGCCATCAGCAGATGATAATTTGTTATTGCAATAATAAGAGTGCCATGAAACAAGAAAACGATTCGCAAATTTTATTCAGTATTAAAGAACAAAATATAGCAACAATTTAACGAACAATATTTTAAATAGGATCTTTTTCAACTAGATCACCTTGAAGACGGATACATTTCTCCAATCGTCTTTTGTGATTCAGTACAACTCGTCGTAGTATTTCTGGGGAAATTTCTCGGCAGGCTTGTCGGATTCTCTGACACAGTTCCTGTATGTTTTGAGGTCTTGATGCATACACAACATTTTTAATAGTTCCCCAAAGGAAAAAGTCAAGTGGTGTAATGTCAGGCGATCTAGGAGCCCACTCTATTAACGGGCTATTACGACCTATCCCTCTTCCATCAACGGAAAGTTCTCGTCTAACCATGCTCGCACTATTCTTGCGTTATGAACCGGGGATCCATCTAGCTGGAAGTACAAATCTCGCCTCTCATCCAGTGGTAAATCATCAAGCACATCCATTAATTCAGTATTTAAAAAATGTAAAAACCTTTCTGCATTTAGCGTGTCAAAAAAGAAAAACGGGCCAATGATTCGTGCATTTAAAATTCCGCACCACACATTAATTTTCTGTGAATATTGTCTTTTACAGTTGATGACCCAGTTTGGGTTTTCTGTTGCCCAGTATCTACAGTTCTGGGACGAAACTACACCGTTAGTAGTAAATGTAGCTTCATCACTAAACATAATTTTTTTCAAAAATTCTCTGTCATTTAGATAATTACCTTGAGCCCATAGACAATACTCCATTCTTCTATGGAGATCTCCATCTTCAAGAGTGTGTAAATATTTTGGCTTATACGGTTTCAATTTGTGACGACGGAGACATCTCCAAATTTTAGAGTAAGAGATATTTAAATTTCTAGCCATATCTCGTAAACTCGTCTGAGGATTATTACGATACGCTGCTAATATTACTGCATCTAAATGGTGTTCTCGATTGTTCAACTCTCGTGGACGTGGTTTAGTAACATTTCCAGTAGTGTTGAAAATATTATTCAAGTATGCAACAGTTCGATGACGGATGGGTGGACGTTCAGGGTGCCTCGCGTTAAACTCTCTAGCCGCCTCTCGGGTAGAACGTACATTGTCACCAACAATTCGAATAATTTCTACTTTTTCAGCAATACTTAAATGTCTATCGGCCGTTGCTTAGCAAAGTTCGATAGTTGCAACTGAAGTAAACTGTTTAGTGAATTGACGTTTGATGTTTGACGTTTGAACTCATGAATCGTTTTCTTGTTTCATGGCACTCTTATTATTGCAATAACAAATTATCATCTGCTGATGGCATAAAAATGGAGAAAAATGTAAAATTACAAATTTTTCAGAGAAATTTGGTATTTGGAGTTCTTGAGTGATTTGTAATAACTTTTCTTAATACTTTTTTGCTCTATCTTAATCGCTACTATGACCCGACTTGAAACGTTACTTTTTATTTTAATCGTAGTTGGCTAGATTTTGACTTTATAAAAACTCTATTCATATGAAAAGATGCATTGTCGTGGCCTACATAACTGATAAAAATTTTATATTGATTGCTTTCAAAATAAAAAAGTTATTTAGGTGTCCCCATGAAAAGTGAAACACACCTCTTATAATTTCCTTCGTTTTTCTAAGTTGAAGTATATGAATAACATCAGTTTGAGGCTGTTCTTCAAAATAATTGATAAGTATATTTACTGCATCTCCTGCTTCTCGATGACTTGTTTTGATGACGAAATTATTTTCATCGTCATGACTACTTTTGTCAGAACTTTCTTCAGAGGTCTGCCTTAGATAATTTTCATCCATAATCTGATACCCTTTTTCTTGGTGATCACATTCTATCTATTCATTTATTTTTTCGATGTCTATTTCTTGCAAGTCTTCGATTTGTGAGGCTATAGATGCTATATTTATTTATTTATTTATTGATTTATTGTCCAACAGTACATAGATACCAATTACAGAACAAATTGAAAACAACAATCATATACACAAATACATATAAAAAAAGAAAATTGAGCAAACATAATACTGTACACATCATCATATATATACAGGGTGTGGCAATTATTTGAATTCGGTCTATTATATCTTAAATATAAGTTTAATTAAAAAATGTTTTAAGTAAAAGTTGTTCGGGATCAACTGCTCTATATCGTAAAATTATTTTAGTGTATACAGGGTGTTCAGTTTTGGCTGAGCGTTATAAAATTTTCTTTTTTTAAATGGAACAACCTATATATTATGACATTTTCAGATTTCCCGTTGTAAATTAAGATAGTTTTGTTTGACAAACCTAGTACTAAAAATTAGCCGATTCCGAGATATTTCAATTTTAAGAGGAAAAAGATCATTTTCATGGTTGTCTTTGAAAATTAATTCCGTCTGTACTAATATTTGTTTTGCAACGATTCTTTGGCATAATTATGACATTACCTTAAGTTAAACAATCCATGCCAAATATCTTCACTATTGCATACAGGGTGTTTCGAAATTGTAAATTAATCACTGCATTTTTAATACGGTAAAACTTATTTTTTTCAAATGGAAAACCCTGTATATTTTTATGCCGTTTAATAGTGCTTCAAGTTCCCTTTCAATCGCTTATAATATTCCCTATAGCTAAAGTTAATACTTTTTGAGATATAGGTAATTTACTGTAGAATACATAAACATTTATTGATAATGGTAAGATGGTCAACAGTGCTGTGCCAACTCTAGTAATAAGTAGATATAAAACGATGTCTACTTTAATAAAAACAAAAATAAAAGATGTGTACAATTAAAAAAAGATAGTTTCTATTAAAAATTGTATAATACCAGAAGAGCGATTGACAACCAGATTTGTGGACTGCGGCTGAGTTAAGTACAAACCACATTTACGCAAAAAAACTGTTGCTATGGATGAAAATGAAGTACGGGTTTTGCAGACAGTAGTAGAACACCCCAATACCAGCCTACGAACAATGTGTAGAGATTTGGATATTAGTGTAAGTTCTTTAAGAAGGATATTGAAACAGAATAAATATCATCCGTATAAAATGCAACTGCATCATGAGCTGTTACCTTTAGATCATAGTAGGCGAATACAATTGTGCAGGGCGGTAATGGCAAAAATGAACGAAGACCCGGAATTTTTTAATAATGTGCTATGCACAGATGAAGCTAATTTCCACAATAATGGTTATGTAAACAGACACAACTACCATTATTACGCAGACATTAATCCATGGGGGGGTGGTATCATTGGCAATACTATCGTTGTTGGTCCACATTTATTCGACGGACCTGTACGAGGTGAAAGGATACAGACATTTTTTGCTCAACGAACTTGGAAATTTGCTAGAAGATGTACCACCTCTTACTAGCAGAAATATGTGGTTCCAACACGACGGTGCTCCCTGCCATAATCATGTGTTGGTACGGCAATTATTAACACAAATCTACGGCAATAAATGGATTGGAAGGGGTGGACCTATTGCTTGGCCAGCTAGATCCCCCGATCGTACTCCTTTAGATTTCTTTCTGTGGGGACATAAAAAATATTGTCTATCAAGAAATACCAACTACTGTTGCTGACATGAAAGAAAGAATTATCGCCGCTTTTCAACAAGTAAATCCGGAAACACTTTTACGTGTTAAATTGTCATTTCGGCAGCGGTTAGAGCTGTGTATAAACAATGAGCTAGATATTTCATTTGGATTGCCTTTTTTAAAGACAGGGCATATTCGGGCCAATTTCCACCTTGATGGAAAGGTAGCTGTGCGTAGTATGAAGTTGAATACAAAAAGCAGTGGCTTAGATAGGACGAAACGACAATCTCTCAACAGAAAACTTGGAATTTTATCAGGTCCGGTAGTTAATTTATTTTTCTGCGATTTTAGAGCCAAGCAGATATCATTTTCAGTAAAGGATATAATATTCACGGAAGGTGCGTTCACAAAATTGCAAGTATCCGTGGATTGAAATTTGGAGGAATCGAGGAAAACACTGGAGAAATGGCAGGCAAAGGCATCAACAATAGACGATGGTTCATTCTACGACACATTCCCCAAATTCATGATACCCGGAATTCGACTGTTTGATGAACTTGAGCGACAGATAACGACGACAAGATTTGAAGTTGTACAGGTCAATTTCAGAACGTGTTTTCTTGTAGGTGTGGTGAAGTTTATCTTTAAGCTTGATATTTGCAATAATTTCCCTAGAATACCACCTAGGATAATAGGAATTATTAACTTTACGAATCTTGTATATCGGAATATGTCTATCGAAAAGCTCATATATAATAGCATAAAATATGTCACAAGCTTCATTAACGTCAGTACTGGATTCTAGGGGGCTCCAATCAACAAGACTTAAATCACGATATAACGATATAAAATCGGTTCGGCGAAAGTTATACGATTTTTGTATATAATTCACTGGAAAATTGATAAGGTTATCAGAAAGTACATTTAGGGAAATATTCAGCGCAGGATGAAACATAAGGTTCTCAGGAACAAGCGGTAAATCATCGCGTTCTACAAGACATTCAAAATTAGCAAATACAAGGTCTAAAACTTTGCCTTGTGTGTTGAGTATTCTGTTAAACTGTCGCAAATTAAGTAAATCGCTATATGTTCGATTGATAACTCACCTTCATTACCATCTTCAGTACCTTCTTCATCTGCTGTATCTTCTAAGGTCATTATTTTATAAAATGCTTTTTTAATGTTAGCCTCTTCCACTTCACTCCAAGCGCGAGCTACAGCATAAATTCCTTCTTTCACATTCATACGTTTCCAAAATCCCATAAGGTCACTTTCTCCCAACAATTTAAGCATAAGGTTTTTCCTATAAAGCCTTTTCATGGTCTCTATAACACCTTGGTCCATTGGCTAGGCAATAGATGTCACATTTGGGGGAAAATATGTCGCGAATCTGTTGACCTGGAGCATTATCCAGTAACAGTACAGCCTTGAATGGAAGATTATTTTCTTGCAGAAAAGTTTTAACTTGTGGTATAAATTTTTCGAAAAATCGCTTGATCCATCCAAGCACCCTTTTGATTATAATAAACTGTGAGTGTGTTTTTACATTTTTAAAAGCCCTCGGATTTTTTGATTCTCCAATGACAGCTAACCTAAGCATATGGGTTCCTGATGCATTAGCACAGCATAGCACTATTAAACTTTGCTTACCTTAAAACCTAATTAAAAAATTATAAAAAAACAGTACAAAAATATGTAAAGCTAATCTGGTGCACTAGTTTCTGAGAGAGCAGCAAGTGTTCTTTTCGGCATTGCTTTCCAATAAAGCCCAGTTTCGTCTGCGTTATACACTTGTTCAGGTTTTAGGTCGTGGCCCGTTATAAGATTTTCTAAATTATAACAGAATTTCACCATAGCTACAACATCGGCACCTAGTTTCTCCCGTTTCTTAAATCTGTGTAGCCAACCGGAGGATGCAGAGAAGTTTCCTTTAATTTTTAGCTGTTCGTGAAACTTTTGGGCTTGCCTAGCACACATAGATCCTGATATTGGAACCTCTTCCGACTTTTTCTCTATAAGAACCACTTGGTCATAGCATCATCAAGTTCTCGAAAAGTAGATCCTTTTAGAGACTTTCTCTCAGAAATAGCTTTTGCACTGTCAGCTTTAGCTACAAAGCTATGTAATTCGGTTTTCTTCTTCACAATGTCGCGAACCGTTTATTTTCCAATGTTATATGTTTCAGCCAATACTGCAACGCTTTTGTTTTTCTCAAATTGTTTTAAGATTTACATTCTTTGTTCTATAGTTAAAACAGTAGCGTTAGCATCGGTACGCTGCATTTTGTGCGTTTGTTTATGATCAACTAATGAGCCGGTCGATAGATGACGAAACACATAAATTGGAGATTCCCCGAGACGGACGTCTGCACGGGTTCACGCGCCAGCCTCTGACCAACAGTCACGGATAATCCTCGCCCCGGATAAAGCGCCCACGGATAATCGGGGTTCTACAGTAGCATTTATTTCATCATGATAATCAGTGATTTTCTTTCTTTCAAATAATAATAAGTCATCTTTTAGAAAGCCATCACAACTTCCAATATATAACAAAATAAGACGACGTTCTTTTCCAGCTGGATTTTGTAATCCAGTTGCAAGTCCTTCGTTAAAGGCTTGTCTACGACTGTGAATACTTGTGTCAGTCCACACTTTCTGTGCTGTATGACGCTCATTCACCCAAGTTTCACCCAAATAGAACATTGATCTGTCCTGAGCTCTATATTATGAAATATCTCTGAGATATTGTCGCCTCCATATCTTACAATCTCATCTCTTTCGGTCAAAATGCTGTTTCTGCCCCTTTTTAAGTATTTAAAGGACATAGCACAATTATATAGATACTTCCATATCTATATAATAAATAATTCTTACTTAAATTTCATTCGCTTCATTAGCAAATACAATGTTGATCGACTCATGTTAGGCAAATCTTCATTATTTTTTACTTGCACCAGTACCTTATTTAATGTCGAAGGTTCATTTGACGAAACATATTGTGAACTATTTGCCGTATAGCAGTTTTCACAGTTTCATCAAAGGATTTCAGTAAAAATGGCTTACCAGTAATCTTTTTAGCATCCAGACTTTTCCAGAACTTTTAATTGTATTTATTTCGATATATTGCTTGTATATTACTTACGAATATATCTGGTAACTATTACTGTAGAGCTCTGAAAAGAACTGATAGAGTAGATAATGTAATAACGGAGAAATAATAGAAACAAGAACAAGACTTAACCATAAACAGTGTCAGGTGAGAGAATCTGAACAAGATCGATATAGTGTAATTTGGCCTTGCTTTCAACTAATGAGAATTCACTGTCAAAGTAGTCTGTTCAGAAATTCGTCTCTCGACTTGTATTTGTGTATTTTTGTGTGTGTAATTGTGTTCAATGGCCTTGTGACAGTACTATTTAGCCGTTTATAATGCCGTGCTTTGCTCCCAAGAGCGCACGGTAGATCGATCGGGTTCAAATTTTCGAGAAAAATGTTACCCTCCTCTTGAAAAATTGAACCCCAGCTCTCAGCGTTCTGCTACAACATGAAGCACCCGCCTAAGTATTGTGGTTATCGATTGATTTTATAAATCAATAAATTCGGATCATCTGGTGTGATTTTCTTCTTGCTTTCTTGATCTTTAAGTTTCTTCTCTTCTTTTTTGAGCTCTTTCTACTTTCTCCTTTTCTTTGGTCTAACTAAACTTACTGGAACTAAATTGAAAAACTAACTTCACAACATTGTTAACATTTTACACAAAGTTTTGATTTTTTTCTGAATTTTTGGGTTATCTATGAAGCTTGCTATCCCAGACTGTCCTCTGGTGAGAAGCTGGTGAGAGACTGGTGTGAAACTTCCTTATAACCTTCAACCTTTCAACAGAAAGTTGTCAAACCGTCAAAAAACTAACTGTTATTGTTACAGTTGCTAAATTGTAAAAACAGTATTTTGTTTTCAAATTTGACAATTGAGTTTATCGAAATTGTATAACTGTCAGTTGTCAGCTATAAAATTATATATATTATTAGATATGTATTTCCTTTCTTGTATCAGCAGATGTGACATCTATCAAACTGTAAAAAGCTGTCAACATATTTTTGACAGCTGTCAAATTGTAAAATTAATTGTTGTTTTGCAATTCTATCGTCCATCCTCAATGAAACTATGAAAACACTTATTTTCTTACAGTTTTGGCGAGTGTAAGATTCGGATTTATCCAACGTTTTATCTTTTAACATTTGTGTGTCAAAAAACCGCCAAACTATGTTCATTTAAACATTTAGACATGGGTTGCGAAGGCAATGCTGCAACCTGTAAAATCTATTGTAGTTATTCTTAATCTTTTAATTCCAATTGATCTTCAATCCTAGACTTCTGAAGAAGTCTAGGATTTTCTTGGAGTCTATAAGGCCTTTTCCGGACCACCGCCTCCCAATCGCTCATATAATGTGTTCGGACGTCTCCGTGTGCTCCGAACAGAATCGGCATTTATCAAATCCCACCTTGCTCATCTTCTTCAGGTGATTCCTCAGAGGGCCGTGGTCAGCTCCAGCAGAAAGTTTGCCTTGATGGCTGAAAATGTAATAAACTTGTTTGTTTGTCTTAATTTTGGAGTGTTAGTCCAGTACGAGATTTTTTGTTCACTTTCCCACTGTTCGAGATGAGCTCTTATATGGATTTTGATGAGACCACAACATGGTTCTGGTCCATCGCCAGTGTCGTTGCCCTCACACCTCCAGTGAGCTGGTATCCACATCAGTGTGACTGTGTTTCTTTGTTCACGTGTAGTCATTAAAATTATTTTAAAAATTAAATTGTATTAAATTTGCCTGACAACTTTGCAAAAATAAAAATTAGAAACGTTTTTTTTTCCATAAAAAAAAATTATTAATTCCATTTCTTGCATTGAGCTCTTTCGACGAGAATTATGGCAACCTTAATCAGAATGAAGATTTGACGTGTTGTGACTTGATATGTTATTGCTCACGCTATCAGCTCCCGCAGAAATTATAAAATCTTCTTCTGAAAAAGATGAGTGATTTCTATTTTGATAACCTTAAACAATTTGGTTTCAAAAAAAAGTTATAAAATAATGAAATGCAAAACCGAGGGAAATGCAGAGAATTATTTAAATTTTTCTGGACATATTTGTTTATATTACAGCTTACAATCTAGGTATATAAATCATTAGAGTAAATTGTAATTGGCATTCAATAAGTTCCTCGGACGGATACAAACAACTTTGACTATAGCAAGGTGGATAAACCGAAAGCAGTAATATAAAATAATTATGGATTATTTACTGCAAATTAGCGATAAACATTGACATCAATAGGTTGCGTGTGGTAAGCGGTGCGTTTTAGTTTTTCAGAAACTATCTAAATTGACGTATTTAATGTCTGTTGTAAGCAGAATGGGCGCGTTTATGCGCTTTATGTGCGCAATCGTTAGGGAGCTGTTTATAAAATAAAACGCAAAATTAGATAGATAACGACTCCGAGTATGGGCGCATTAGCGTGACGTTTTGATTGGATCTATTGATGCTTTTCCGGATTATTCTTATCCATTACTGTATATAATCATTCTAAAATCGCGGAGTAATATAATAATATATGTAATAGCGAGTGAGGTATTGCATTATTTTTATTTTATAAAGTTGAAGATTAAGATTAAGATCTCTCCATATTTGTAAGTTGCTAATAGTTAATATCATGCACAGGCTTATCAACCTCTCCTGACGTATGAGCCATCTAACGTTTCAAATTTGAATCACGTATCCGATCAACACAATTATCAAGTATGTATGTACTTTTTCGATTGCTTGACAACTTTGATTGCGTGTTTCAAGCCTTCAATCGTTTCTCCTCACAAAATGAAGAGTACAACGGGCTCAAATCGCAGCTTCGAGGCGGCCAATTGATATCAGAATTTCAGCTGATGTTTCGATTTTTGAAAACGGTGCCCAAAAGTTCAATTGTGATGTTGACTGTGTGGCAATAGGGCCGTTCTGTTGAAACCAAACATCGTCCATGTTATCCTCTTCAATTTGTGGAAACGAAAACTTGTCGAGCATGGCATGGTAATGGTCGCCATTGGCCGTAACGCCGACTTCTTGTTCATTTTTGAAGAGAAAAATGGCTCGATGATGCCATGGTGCCAAAAACCGTCGCTCCTTTTGGGTGCATCGGTTTCTCAATAATAACGTTTGGATTTTCTGAGCCCTTAAAAGCGACAATTTTGCTTATTGAGCTTCCGATGTGGAAATGGAATTCATCTCAATAGATGATTTTTTATCTTCGGCCAAGCGATTCCCAGCCCATTAATCGAACCGAAAACGAATCAGATAATCATGAGGCTTCAGTTCTTGGACTAAGTAATTAAACTTTTTAAACTGATAAAATCAAAATAACCGATTAATAAATATTATTTTAGAGTTTGCTATTTATGTCTAAAATAGATGCCACATCGTTCACGATAGACTACTCTGCTTTTAGACATGTGTTTGTTTGAGTAAGAGAAATAAGATATTTAAAGTATATCTAACAGCTTTTAACATATCAATCAACACCAATTATTCTAGGGACAATAACTATGATATATCTCTTGTATTTTATGAACAAAAAAGGCAAACAAAAACGTCAAAATTTCATTATTGACTTGACTTAGTGATATAAGAGAATTTAACTCATTCAAGACTCTGTCTCCTTTAGAAGCAATCTTTTCTTTCTGTGTTTTACAGAAAACCGTGCAAAGCTTCTGGTGCTTATCTTGTATTAAAAAAAAATGTTTGAGATGCCCAATTCAATGTTTGAAAAGACAGGATTGATTGAGGGAAGTTTTTCTGGCCACCACCTCGATTTGTATTATTTTGATTTTATCTGTGTTTAATCCTTTCAACAGTTACTCTTCTTTTCCTGCAATATTATCTACTTTCTCTGCTACTTCCATTCTTCACAAATTCCATATTTTTTTCTCTTTAACCATCTAGGTAGTATACTTTGAAAATATTCCTGCAATCTTTTTTTACAATAACTTCTATTGACAAGAAAGTTATAAATGTCAAAAATCATCAATGAAAGATATTAAGATTGACGCAAAATTGTCAATTTGGTCTTATATTTTGGTCAGACTGCAATATGTATAAGGTTTTCATCGTCTACAGTATTGATTTCTTCAATTTTTGGCCTTTTTTGTTTCTTTCTCTTTGATCATTTAGTATATTTTAGAAGAAGTACTCCTGTCGTATTTTTTGTAATAATTTTAATAACTTCTAAGAGATAAGGCTAAAAACTAGCATACAGGAGGCCCTTCTCATTGGGATTATTAAAAGACTCTCAGAAACTTAACTACATCGTCTTTTAATCGTGAAAAAAAGCATATTTTAACTATATATCTCCATATTTAGACTTCAATAATCGCTCCTCTCAACCTTTACCACAAAATCTCTCTGATGTTGATGTAATTAACATCTTCTTTATTAATAGCCTGCCTACACCCTCTATATCGAGCTTGTGTTTCGACAGTTCGGATTCCAATTCTCACTTATCGTTTGTAGATACAATATTAGTCTTTAGCATTATCAATGGTATTCAGTCAACTTCAACTGGTGCTGATATATTAATATAATAATGATTAAAATGTGCTGCCTTCACCTAATTTTGTTAATAACACATATATTATTTACTGTTGCATTGAGCAATCGGTTGTTCCTGATTCCTGGATGTTCGCTTTAGTTAGACCCCTTCCTGAAATTCAAAATCCTTTGGGTTTCGGTGATCTCCGTCCAATTAGTGTGCTCCCTGCACTATCGAAGATATTTGAAAAAGTTGTGTACATTCAATTATCCAATTTCGTTGAGGCTAACAATATACTACCTCTCACTCAGTCGGGATTCAGAAGAAGAGAGTTTGGTACTGTTTGTCATGCCACTCTGTGCTCTCTTCTTCACTATTTAGGATTAGATTTAGAATCTACGGATTTGATTAGAAATTATTTTTAACTAATCGTTTTCAATCTGTTTCTGTGGACTCGAAGGTGTCACATCCACTGAAGTTAACTCCTGACGTTCCCCTGAGATCCATTTTAGAGACAATACTTTTTTCAATATATACGTCTCAATTTATTAAATGTGCAAAATTTTGTAAGATGATTGGCAATCTGCTATGGAGAGAATGGATACCGAACTTAACTTCCATTCAGTACAATCTTAAGCTCAATCTATTGAAGACACAGCTGTTGCCTTTTTGGAGATCAAAAACATGTAGCGAACTGCAACATGCATTTCACGTCACTATTGGAGGTGTTGTAGTCTCATTGGTGCGGTGTACTACTTCCCACCTTCCTCACTAGAGGGCATGAGGTTGGAATTAGTCCATTATTCATTATACAAATAAGTTGAGAGGTGAAAGGCGATGAAATTAGATTTTGCATTCGGAGTTGCGCTGATGAAGCCTGGAAGGTCGAAACCACGTGGTCCGCTTCTAATGTTTGATCTATTTTCATTGCATTCGTCCGCAGAGTGAATTCCAACAACATACCATGAGCGGCTATTACAGGCACTTTGGTGTTCTATCTTAGTTGACGCAAAATCTTTATAAAGTTGTCATCGTCTACGGTGTTCATATCTTCAAATTTTCCTTCTTTTTTCTCTTTGGTCATTTAGTGTAGTTTTCTTCTTAACACCCTGTAGGTCTATCCAGTTGCAGTTATCACGAGGCTGCACTGCATAGCTCACACAATTATTACAGCTCTACGATATTGTAATTGTCAATATCTTTTCAACTATCTTCCGTTTGACATGGCTTGGCTATGACCTTACGAAGTTCATTTATTAAAACTTAACTGAGATGTTCTTGTAATAAAAGTTCTAATTTTCAAAATTTGACATCATTTATAAAATGATTACTTGCGCGACCACTAAATGCTAAATTATGACAAACCAGAAACTATATTGGTCAGAAATCTTTCCAAAATATCTAGCTAGGAAATGGTTTGGAAAAGACATTGTAATAAACATATTTTCTCTTTTGTTACAGCCAGTCTAGCGAATATGCCACAAAACGCTGGTCCACCTATAGTCAGATGTGCACTTAGGAAGCACAAACCCAATAGGAAACCTAGGACACCATTCACAACTCAACAACTACTAGCATTAGAAAAGAAATTTAGGGATAAGCAATATCTTAGTATAGCTGAGAGAGCGGAATTTTCTAGTTCTTTAAGGCTAACAGAAACACAGGTGAGTTAATTCTATTCAAATATAGATCAATCAAGAATTAAAATTGGTATCATATTATTTAATAATCACGTAGAATTAACAGCAATTACGTTTGATATCCTAATTGAATATAATACTCTGCACGTTAATGTCTAACTACGCACTTCAATTAAAAAGAAAAAAATAGATAATTTGATGATTAAATTGTACATGTTCACTCATAAAATTGACATGATGAAATGCTTCTGCGCATGCGCAACTAGAATCTAGCGGATAAATGAATTCGTTTCTTATATGGGTATAAATTAGATAAATACACTATTTATAATAAACGAGCTATTATTTGCGATGGACATTAACATGTCTAAAAGCTCTTACTTAATTATTAATATTGGATATTATGTACTTACCTATTCAAATGCACATTCAATGTCAAATACTACAAAAACTGCTATTCAACAGCCAATCAAACGGAATCTTATTTATAAAACTAATTTGCAATTAATGTATTATACTTCAATGTTACTTGTGCAAAAAATATTATAACTTATGGTCATAACTTATACATTGAAACAAATTTATAATCGAAGGTGTTAATTGAGTTTGGTTTTTTTCATTTCTACTTAAATGCTCTCGCTTAAGTCATCAGAAAATTGGCGGTTTTAAAGATAGTTTTTCGGTTTACACCACTTTTATTATTATGTACAATCAACTAAATTAACAATATGCGAAGACAGTTCACTACTTACTGTTTCTAATATAGAAGAAAACAACTTGGAAGACTTCGAAACATTTCTTGTCTCAATTTTTAAACGTCAAGATTCCTTCGCAAAAAGATTCTTTATTTTCTTGCATCAGCCATCAGTCATTTACCACTTCTTCATCGTCTGAAAGATCGTTTCCTCAAAAATGCTCTTTTAATTTGGATTTTTGACTATTTTTATAGTTCATGGTTGAAGTTGTGGTCATTGGTGCCGATGCTTGATCACGAGATTTTGACAGATTTGTAATGACATTTACGTCAAAATTGCGTACTATAGCATCAGCACAATCTCTAGCACGAATTATAAATATGACCCTAGATGCAAAGATCGTCAGAAGAGGGCGGGGGGGTGGAAAGTTCAAAAATTTTTGAGACAGCAGTGTAAATGGCGATCACAAAAATTGTAGTCATGATTTTTCCAGCAGATGAACTGTAACCATTCCATATCTTACCTTTTTTTGATTCTGGGTCAAAATGATTGACCCAAGTTTCATCTATTGTATCGAGATTTTGCAAAAAATCATCTCCTTAGAGAATTAATTCAATGCTAACCAACACCTGGTTTATCTTTACCAACCCCTCTGCCCAGTTTAAAATCACGTGACTAATTTGTAATTACTTGATATGAAGGCACTAACTCACCTAATACTTTGGTCATATCGGTATAAATTCCTTATGGTGACAACACTTCTGCGTTGAAGTCTCCCAGGTCTTGTCATGTAGATAAGTTTCCACTTGACGTTTCTAAAGAAAACTTGACAGCATAATCAGTGAAAGACCCGGAAGACTTCAACGCAATAAACGACGGTCGTGAAAACCTACGCTCAACTATTGTGACAGAGAGATTTTATCACAGCTCTTGCGCTTCAATTTTATCCATTTTAATTAAATTATGAACATGAACTAATATTTCGCTTATTCGAAGAAACTTAGAAATGACTTTGAATGAGACCAGTTTTTGATATGTTATAACCAACGCCAACTATGCTAAAGACAATAAATACTGTGCCTGCCTCATAGTTTATGAACAAGAACGTAGATCCCTTTAACACTAACAAGTCTTCATGCCGTCTTCTTTTATCTCCTTGTCCCAAATTTACCACAAGCATGCTTTATCCAGGATCTATATTTATTTGATTTCCTTTCTTTAAGCCTCTATTATGGTCAAGTTGTAATTGACTTAAGTGATCTTGAGTGGGTAGTAGGGATCATTGAACACCCCCTTCTAATTTAAATCCTCTAAATTTTTTTCTCAATTCTTTGAAGAAAAGCATCAGAACTGAAAGGTACGAAGCAGTATGCTTTAAATCAAGCTTTCGCATTATCAACTATACGATCTTAGCCAACTGGACCTAAACTAATTCAACATTCTGAAGCATGCTTAACTACTTTCAGAACAAGAGTCATCAAGGCTTTCACTCCTACAGCAAGGAATGCTTGCTATTATATTGATCCACTGTTCTGTTGCTGGTCTCATGATAAAAATTTTCATGGCATATTGAGCCCAATATTTGAGACAACAAAATTTTTCGAAGGAATTTGTTCTGGTCATCACATCCACCTTGATTTGTATTATTTTGGTCTTATCTGTGTTTATTCCTTTCTGCAGTTACTCTTCAGTTTCTGCAATATTGTCTGCAAATCCTTCTTCTGCTACTTCCATTCTGCAATTTATTTTAGACATCTTTGGAAATACTTCTGTCGTCTGTTTTATTTTTTCAATAACTTTTATTGACAAGAAGCGATTAAAAGTAAATCGAAATTGTAAATTTGGTCCTCCATCTTGGTTGGTGTGTTCATATCTTTATTTTTTAGCTAAGTATGGGTAATATGCCAACATACTGAATCCAAGGTTTGAGAAGACAGTATTTATTGAGGAAATTTGTTCTGGTCGCCATCTTGATTTACATTATTTTGGTTAGGATACAAACTCTATAAGATTTTGCCCCAACCAAAAGAGAGGTTGGGGCTAAATCTTTGTATAGTTTTGGTCTAGTAAAAATATATTTCTTATATTTCATATTTGTCTTCCACTCGTTGATCAAAGATTGAACTATATTTTCGTTTTGTTCTTATTGAAACTTTCTGGCTTATCTTAAATAATCTTGCTTTTTCCTCTTCTTGTGCAAGTCTTTCCAACACCTGGTTGTTGGATGTTGCTACTTTTGAAAAGACCACTTCAAATTATCTGGTACAGTGGATGTTCCAGCTACATATGTTAGCATTTTTGACATTTTTTATCTGTTCTTCTGGATCAAGCTTGTTTATGTCTTCATTTAATAAGTGAACCTCCAATTTTCTAATTTCGTTGTTAAGGATCTGAAGATCCAACTCCTTTCAATTTTTTTTTTAGTTTTTCAACATCCCAAACTATAATGGTGTCGTTGACTGGTCTTGTTGGTCCTAATACAGAAAAAAATTTTCTAAAAATATTTTTGTGTCGAGCACCATTGAGGTTTGTTGCTCAAAAAGTTCCAGATTGAATTCAATCAGGGATAGAGCTTTTAAAACTGCTATGAAATTATGTAGCTGACAAAATGGAATTCCTCTCCCTATCTAATCCAGAAATTATCCTGATTTTATGTTTTTATTGTGACTATTTTGCTTTATCTTTATAATATTATGCTTTATAAAAACAATTCTTTCGATTTACAGGTGAAAATATGGTTCCAAAATCGACGCGCAAAAGCGAAACGTCTACAAGAAGCCGAACTAGAAAAATTACGATTATCGGCGAGACCTCTCCTCCCTCCAACCTTCGGTTTATTCCCAGGCGGACCCGGCCCTATAATTTCGCCGTTTTTAGCGGCGATGGCCCACAGACCGCCACATTTCGCCACTTTTCCAGGCGCCCACGGTCCCATTCTAAACATACCCCAGTGATAATAGTGTTTCTTTTTTTTAATTCATTAATAAAGGAATTATTTTTAGAGAGCGGTAAAAAATTTTACAACGCATCGCAGCAAATTGTTCACTAACATTTGATCGTGTAAACATTTTTTACCGCGTAACAAGTGCAAATTCTTTTGTAAATATTTTTGAAGAAGACTGATGTATATTGTTTTATATATATATTATATAATATATCTAAATACATATTTGTTTTTATTATTATTATTATTTGAAGATGTTTCTGTGCATAATGTGAATAGACGAAGATGAAACTATTGTGTAAAAGTGTATAAATGTATATTCTATTTTTTTTTTTTATTATTAGTTAATTTTTCCTGCTTGTTTTATTGTATAATTGTTTATTTACTTGTGTACATAGTGCTTATTTAAAATTATCTATTGTAAATATGGAGAAATTAAATTATCTTAATAGAAAGAATTGTTGCGTTTTTTTATCATTTCCTCAAACTGTCCTTGAGCTGCCTAATGTGTTTACTAGAATTTCGAAAGTATGGAATAAATTATTTTAGCATATTTAATGAATCTAGCAAACGAAGAAGTAATTCACACATATTTCAATTACCTTAAAAATAACAATGACAGTGACACCTTATGGAAATTTTCTGAACCAATTGGATACAAATAGAACTTACCAAGTTGCAAACATAGTGACATCTAGTTGTAAGATGTTTAAGCTGTCAAACAAAATAGCAAATTAGCACGTGAAACCATTTTTAAAACAATATATCGCTTCTAAAACGAAAAATAAAACTCAAAATTTCATTTAAAATTATTTTTATTTTATATTTTTAATTTCGACAGTCAAGCACTTCTTTTGACATCGTTACTATCAGTTTGTTTTAGTTGTTATGGCCACGAAAGTCAGTCCGAACGATCTCAACGAAGAAGCTGAAGACAATTTTGTAGTAATACTTGAGTGACCTGCACATTTAACCTTGTTACTACAGCTTTTGAATAGATCATGTTTTAAGGTCATTAAGGGAAAATGGGATATATTTTAAGCAAATAATATCAGATATGGCATATCATGTCATGGTGCCCATTACTTGCCATAGTGTGGTTAACATAATTTTAATAACCTCTTGTTCCGAAACACCATTTTTGTTGTCAAATTTGACATGTTGTCGTAACTCTAACTGTCCAGTCTTAAGTCCATTACTAAATTCAAAAAAATTTTTGATACAATAAATGCATTCTGTTTAAATTGTCTTCATCAGCACTACTGCTGCTGCTGGTAACTATCCTCTTCTTTTTTCAACATCAATTAAATCAATTAAAATCGTTTTTTTCACTAATCGTGATTCGAAGGATATATTCAAACAACATATTCAATTTTTTTCAAATATTCTGGAACTGATTTGTCTTGGCACCATTATAATCGACTCCAACCATTATGCCGAAGAAAACAACAATAATTTAGAGTTGACTCTAGAAGAATTCAAAGCTTTTCTTGGGCTGCTCGTTGTAATGGGGTGATGGCTTCCTCATTTGACGAAAATCTCTGTCCTCCGAATGCAATTTTTAAATTAGGAAACAAAAAGAAATCGCTTGGAGCTAGATCCGGTGAGTAAGGAGGGTAATTAAGTAGTTCAAACCGTAATTCGTGGATTTTCACCATGGCAGCCGCTGTGGTGTGAGACGGCGCATTATCTTGGTGAAACAACATATTTTTCTGCAAGTATAGCCGTTTTTCTGCCAATTTTTCCAGTTTGAAGATAATCGATTAAGATAACTCCATGACTATCCCATCGCCGTCAGTTTCCCAAACCGAAAATACAGCTTTTGCTTTTTTTTGGAACCGATTCCCTCTTGACACTCCACTCTCCAAAATAAGTGAAACTTTAGTGAGTACCTGTCATGCGTAACCACATCACCCTGCTTTTATTGACGAATGCTGACATGTTCACGTTAAGGTTGGAAATATTTCAGACCACCCTCGTACCCCATTAAAAGACTGACTAAAATATGGACTTTAGCCCGCCCTTCGATCGGCTATTTACTGAATTTTTCTGTATTTTCCGAAAAAACAGCGCCAGCCAGATTAACTCCTTCAACCAAGGACATTTTATTATTGTCAGTATTAATAGAATTAGAATTAGGAGTCCGTAAATGGAAGGAAAAAAAGTGTACTAGTTGCTTCTACTATACATTCAGTAACAGACGAATCAGGAAATGATAAAGAAAGGAGTTAATCTTACAGTGGAATGTCCAAAACTAATGGTGACAAATTCATCTTAAAATGTAGCTGGGACGTTCGAAAATGCTGACTGAAGCTCTTTCACTACCTACTCAGTCTCAATTCAAGCCAAACTTACAGCTTCTGTATAGAAATATACTTGCATACCAGCTTACAGGAGTATTTTCGACAATAAGATCACAAGGACCATGACTGGTAGTCAAAAAGAACAAAATGAAACATAAAATTGACAGTCCTCACTTCTTTTTTTCAAGATACGCAATGTTTAGCATTGATTTCTAAAATAAGTTCGATTTTATCAAACATTAAACTTTCTGGCACATCTTACATGAATGCAGAATTCCTAAGAAATTGATCATTACGATCAAACTATACTACAAATTATGGAATAATTATGGATATAAAACGAAAATAGATTGACGTGGAGACTTGGCAAATACTTATAGAAGACCTTAAGTTTGTGAATGACGTAGCCTTAATAACAAAAAAATTAAACATGTGCAAAGCAAGTAATAGATCTGCAAATAAATCTCAATAAAGCCAAAACGATTTGACTAATTGATCACCAACTAATAACGGAAGTATATTTGACATATGTACCTAGGAAGTATAAGAACTTGCCATAAAGACATCAAAAACAGAACAAACACGTCACAAATACTAACATGCTAGATTTGAGTCTAAGAGCTTTAATAAACTGCAATAACCGTAATGGTTTCACAAGAGGTATTTGTTCTTCGTCTATGACAACTTTGATGAGATAATTGGCTCGGGATTCCGTGATAACCGTACAGTTAGGTCATGTGTTCACCAAGGTGACAATGCCCTTTAAGAAAACCTGTGAGGATGGGTAGTCTGTTTCTAATTAGTTCTAACAAGATTTTTACTCTATGATTGTTGTAGTTTCCAAGTAATATGTTGGAGTGTGTCAAACCAGTGAGGGATGCCCTGAGTATCCCCTCTCTATCTCTGAGTTTTTTTTTGTAGGTACTCATCCCAGTACTGCAAAACGGTTCCGCTCCCACAAACGAAGTTGTAGCTGCCTTCCTTGGTAATACGAGGGCGGGTCAATATGTCCGTGACTAAGTCTACTACTACTACTAAGTCCAAAAACTTTTCGATGCATTAAGTGCTGCTGCTAACTATCTTCTTCCATAAAGGATTATTTTCCTTTTTTCTCAATTGCCCTTCACAACTTTTCCCCTTTTTTCAAGATCAGTTTTTCTATTTAAAAGCGGTGTTTACTTCATGCATTAACCAAATCACCTCTACCCATCTTTCTTGTACCTAAAATTCTAGCAAGCGAGCCACATGTTCAAATTTTCTCAAATATCCTGGAACTCTGAAACACCATTATAAACGAGTCCAACCATTGTGCAGAAGAAAAAACAATAAATCTCTGGAGTTATCTCTATGAACTACTATCATGCTGGTATCGTCAGCCTAAATGTTGACGTTTGTTGCAGATCTGCAGACTGAAGGTAAGTCCTTTGTCATGATGCAAAATAACAGCGGTCCCAGTAGTGTGCCTTGTGGTACGCCTTTATCTACATGACGCTTCTTTGACAGATTTCCTCCCACATTAACAACCTCCAACACTATTTAATTTGCTGATGAGTCAAAAGCGCGACTCATGTCAAAAAACAACCCAGGTGCCTGGGTTTGACAAATTGTTTTGAGTTAAGGACGTCGCACACTAAAGAAATTCTATTTTCTACAGCCATAATTGTGGTCTTTGTCTTCCTGTATCCATATTAATAACCACTTAATACATTGTGCTTCTCCATAAATCTATACAGTCTAGTTTGTGGGATTGTGATTGTGTGGGATATCAATCTTTGTACTACGATTGTGGAGATGTTCATTGTTAACCCAGTTATAATGACGAGGAACCAGTCAGACACCCAAATAGAGTGGACGATGTCCCCTTTTCCAGAAAGAGGAACTCCTGAGGGCGGTAGCAAAATCTAAGATAGGTAAAGCGCCGGGTCCAGATGGGATCTCTGCAGAAGCCGTCAGACTAATTTCTAAGACGGTACCGGATCTGTTATTGGAGTTCCTTCTCCCTAGCCTCCACCAAATGGCAGGAAGCTAGGGTAGTGCTAATCTGGAAAGGGAAATCAATAGAGGAGTCCTCAGCGTTTAGACCCATATGTCTTCTAAGTATCTTGGGAAAACTATATGAACGTATGATAAAGGAAAGACTGGAGCAAGAAATAGAAAGCAGAAGTGGACTGTCAGAAAGACTGTTTGGCTTCGTAAAGGGGAAGTCGACGGTACATGCCGTTAGGTTCCTGGTAGACTTGGTTAGAGGATCCCAGGGAAGATGGGTAGCTGCGATAGCCCTGGACATCAAAAACGCCTTTAACACTGCATCATGGAGCAACATCTACTCAGGCCTAAAGAAAGGAAATATACCGCAATACCTTACAAACATAATTGCAGAATATTTCTCCAACAGATCAATACTGCTTAGTAGGAGGAAAAAGATGATGGTGAACGCGGGGGTACCACAGGGGTCTGTACTGGGACAATTACTCTGGAACGTGATGTATAATGGAGTATTAGAACTAGAGTTAATAAGGGGTGCTACAACAATAGCATACGCTGACGATCTCCTATTGGTCATCGAAGCCGAAGATGATAGAGATCTGATGTTCAGGGCTAACGAATCGTTAGAGACAATCGCAAAATGGATGGCCAGGAACGATCTACAGGTCGCGCCGCAAAAATTGGAGGCCGTAATCCTGAAAGGCCCGCGTAAGAGGGAGCATATTTACTTCAATGTACTTGGAAGAGAAATAAGCCCAAAAAGAGAGCTTAAATATCTTGGAGTGGTCATCGATGACAAGCTGTTCTTTGGCCCCCATCTAAAATACGTAGTGGGCAGAGCAGAAAACACCGTATCCGCTATGCAGAGGATAATGCCAAATGTAGGAGGCCCAAGTAGCATTAAGCGTGCCATCCTCAACGAAATTTCGCAGTCGCAGTTGCTGTACGCGGCCCCGGCATCGGCAGATGTCTGGAGAGTGCAAAAATACAAAGACATGCTAGAAAGGGCACAAAGAAGATCACTGCTTAGAATTGGTAGTGGCTACAGAACGATCTCTAAAGCTGCGATACAAGTGATAACCGCAATTCCACCTCTCCAGCTCCTAGCAGAGGAGAGATTCCAACTTCATAACTCAGAAACCGGGCATACGGCCGATACGAAGACAAGAGAGCGATGGAATACTCTGACTAAATGGCAAACTGCATGGGCCGAGCAGGCGGGGACAGCGGAATGGACTAGAGAATTAATACCAGATTTGATACCTTGGGTTCAATGCCAGCACAGAAGGTTGAACTATTATTTAACACAGTTCCTCTCAGGCCATGGCAACTTTCGTACCTACCTCAAGAGGATAGGAAAATTCGATGACGACGCCTGTCCTCACTGCGGAAAACTCGACACTCCCGGACATGCCATATTAAAATGTGACAGATGGGCTAGAAGTAGAAACCAGCTTATCATAGAACTCGAAGCAGAACTCACAACAAACAACATTGTGAACGAGATGATGGAGAGCTTAACGAAGTGGAATAAAATAGCTAAGTTCATTACCACGGTTATGACCAGCAAAGAAGAAGATGAAAGAATCCGGAACAGAGAATAATACAATAAATAGAGTTTGTAGACAAACTAGCGCGACTGATGATATGCGTTTTCCTAATGCGGTTCCAGCGCGCTGAGTGTGACGACGAAGTAGAGGGTTTTAGTCGGTAAGAGTCTGGCACTCTCTGGCGAGGCCAGGAGTCCATGAGGATTTCCCCCTACTATAAAACAAAAAAAAAACCAGTTATAATATTCGGCACTTAAATTTGGATGAAGTAGTATTAGGGAGATAATATTCACCAAAAACCGATTTTATATGTATTCTCCCTATGTCCCACTCAGCCGTGGAAACCCTGTATAATAAATAATTCTTATTTAAAATTAATTTGCTTCATTAGCAAATACAATGTTGATCGACTCATGTTTGGCAAATCTTCATTACTTTTTACTTGCACCAACACCTTATCTAATGTCGGAAGTTCATTTTGCCGAAACATATTGTGAACTATTTGCCGTATAGCAGTTTTCACAGTCTCATCAAAGGATTTCAGACTTCACCATAAACAGTATCACGTGACAGAATCTGAGAAAGATCCATACAGTGTAATTTGGTCTTGCTTTCAACCAATGAGAATGTACTGTCAAAGTGATCTGTTCAGAAATTCGTCTCTCTACTTTAAAAATACTTCAAAATTATTTTTACACTATTTTACATTAAATATTTTACTCAAGCATTACCCAACGTCATCAGAATAACATTTGGAAGAGAAATTCACACATATTTCCAAAAACTTAGATACAAAATTAATTGCTCCACAATCAGAACCGACCTTATTCGCTATAAAGTTAAGAACCGTTGCATTATATCCACCGTTCCGTTTAAGGGACCTTTCAAGCCTTAAGAAGTTAAAGGCATCGGAGCAGCGGTAACGAGATCTCTCTACCCGAGTTACTACCAACCGTTCTTCTAATTTATGACGTCCAGGTATGCCGGCCATTAATAATTTAAATGTTAATTTGTTAATTAATGATACAAATTGCTTTTCTCAAACGTATTTTACGATTTCTCTCCGCTATAATTGTATCTCTGCCTATACTGACGTCCTTTTTTTTTCTTCCTACATACATCCAGTTCTTCCCATCCTCTCTCGATCTCGCTTATCGAGGATATCGATCCTATAGATATAAAAAGAGATTATAGATGGTTGAGATGCTTGTCTTCCACCGTAATGTTTAATGTCGATGTCCAAATTATAATTTTTTTCCTAATTATATTTTATTCGTGTCCGCTAGAAATGTCGATGTGTTCGATTTAATATATAAATACTGTGCGTGCACGGTGTGTTTTCCATTTAACCATTTCTGAACCAGATCAATGTCAATGGCGGTCGTAATGAACGTGTTCAGAGGCTGAACGTACTGCATCTAAATTCGCTCATTTAAGTCAATAAATCACTGCATTTTCAATCGTTTCTTCTATTTCTATGTTTGCTCTCTGTTAACTTAAAATACGTACGCAGCATGAAACCTGATGCGTTCATTCTATCAATTCCAGTTTTCTTTTTATTTTTTTGCTATAATAATTAAATATAACCCCATCTTTATTCAAATTATTTCACGTTCCTTTAAGATCAGAAACAACTAATATAGAGTAGAATTTCCAGCTGGAAGTGGCCATTGTTCGCATTGTCCGCGAATCGTCGAGTTAACTCTGAAAGAAATCAAAGAAAACAAAAGATTATTTCTTCTCCTTCCCTTTCCATCATCTGTTCTTTCTCAGAATTTAATTAATTAGTTTTATCACACTTCAGAGATAACCGTGCAAATGGCGAAGACCGAGTCCTCGACCGCGTCGTCGGTCGCGTCCAGCGCGCTTATCTGCGATCTTAGATCGTCATTTTTGGTGAACTTTATGGACTGCCGCTATGATGGAAGAGTATCCTGGTCGGGTCCGGTCGCGTTCGTCTATTGTTTTTTGCACGCGTTCGGCGAGGCGATTTCGGGGAATCGAGCTGGTGATGCGTACGAGCGATATCGGAATGACATTTTATTGTTGTTCTACACGATCGTTAGAAGAAGTTTAATGAACGAATGATCTGCGATTTGCGAATTGATGATGCCTAAACGGCGATCTTGTATCAATTAAAACTATCTATCCCCAATTCTGTACAACGGAAATCGATAATTACGAATTTCTGTGCATAAAAATCGATAACGAAGCTTTCACAAAGCAAGCGCTTCTTTGTACGAAAATATATCAATCTTTTTGGAATTTGACAGCTGTCAGAATCATTGAGCGAGTGATAACTAACAACTACAAACAAAAACTACTATTCTTACAATTTGACAACTGTCGAAAAAGTATATAAAAAAATGGCGGAATTTATAGTTTGATAATCTTCGAAAAATGTATTTTTGTAATATTTTGACAATTACAGCTATCACAATTGTAAAAACTTATTTTACAATTTTATCGCTGTTTACGACAGTTGCACTCGTCAAAGAGTAATGAATTTAGTGCTTTTACAGTTTGGCAGCTGAGTATTTTGACAGGTTACATCTGTCAAATGTAAATGATAGTTGCCCTGCTCTTAGATTCATATTTTAACACTCACTTCTAGGCGCTTTTATAGTTTGACAGTTTTGAAAAAACACCTACAAGTGATAAAATTGTGAAAAACAAGTGAATTTGCAATTTGACAGCTGCCAGAAATAGTTTGATACTTACAAGTACTAAATCACGGAAAAAATGTAATTTTGACATTTACGACAATCAAGTTTGTAAAAGTAATCAGATATATTTAAACAATTACAGTTGTCAAATCTGAAAAAAAAAATTCTAGCAATTTTGTGTTTAGAAGAATTTTTTGTTCAAACTGTGAAAAAATACTATTTTTACAATACGACAGCTGTCAAATATTTAGATGACTGTAACTGTCAAAGTATGATAAAACTGTTTTACAATTTAGCAGTTTCCGGATACTAGCAGTTTTATTATCGCCTTGATAATGACAGCTTTGCTGTTAAAACGCGTCGGTTTTTACTATTTATTTATTTATTAATAATTAATATTTACTAATAATTTGACAGCTTTAAAATCCCGCCTGCGAATGTTGAAACTGTAAACAATAACTGCATTTACAATTTGACAGCTGTCAGAAATATTTTTATACTTACAAGTACCAAATTATAGGAAAAATGTAATTTTTATAGTTACGACAATCAAGATTGTAAAAACAAATAACCTTGTTTACAATAATCTAATGTATTTTTACAGTTACAGTTGTCAAATCTGAAAAACAATAGTATATATTTTTCTTGCAATTTTGTTTTGATTATGACACTATTGGCGTTCAAACTCTGAAAAAATACTATTTTTACAATATGACAGCTGTCAAATATTTAGATGGCTGTAACTGTAAGACAAAACTATTTGACAGTTTAGTACTTTTCGGAAAATTTTGCTTTACTTAGAAATATTTTGACAGTGGTTTATTTCTATCTATTTGTATAATTTGACAGCTTCGAAAAAACCCCTTCAATTTGACAGCTGTCAGAGATATTTCAATTTTTAAAGTATTTACAAATGTCAAAACACGAGAAGGCGTTTTGTTTTTACGGTTATGTCAATGAAGGTTGTAAAATGAAATAACTTCTATTACAGTTATCAGATAGATATAGATATAGATTTTGACAGTAACAGAGAATCATTTTACAAATTACAATGTGATTGCTGTAATAAAATTAGATAGTTACTACTATCATAATCTATTTACAATTTGATAGCTGTCAAAAATATTTTGATATTTACAAGCGTCAAAGAAAGAAAGAAAAACGATTTTACAAGTTTTACAAAATGTTACAGAAACAAAATAACTAGGGGTGATATTAGTTATTTTCTGTTATAAATATTTTTGGTTTATTGCTCTGCAAAACCTCTCGAACATATTTTGACAGATACAATTGTCAAATCTAAAAAATTATTGCTTTTACAATCTGGCGGCTGTCAGAAATTATTTGAGACTGCGAGACTCAAAGGTATCAAAATAAGTAAAAAGCATTGAATGAAACGCAATTTGACGGGTGTCAAAATTGAAAAATTTAAAAAGTATATGTCGTTATAATCGTTTTACAACTTTGCAACTTATAAAAAATTGTATGATTTTCCTCTCAGCTATCTCAAATATCTAGATTGATATTTTGAAAAATTACAACTTTATATCTGTCAAATACAGTTGACAGTTATAACTACCCGAACTGATTTTATAATGTTGCCGCTATTACATGTAATAAGTTTCTTCAAATTTGACAATTTAGGAACTGTCAGAAATATTTTAATGATTAATTTGACAGCTGTCAGAAGTATTTTTTTAATTACACCCATTAATATCGTAAAAAACGAGGGCTTCTATGATTTCACGTACATCGAAACATATATAATGCATGTAAGTGTTATTTCCGCGAAAATAAATCTTTCGTTTTCATAATTTGACAGCTGTTAAAATTGTATTGATACTTACAAGACCTTCAAACTTGTCAAAATTAAATATATCGCATAAATTTTCCATTTTTGCAACTATCAGCGTCGAAACTGAAAAATCGGTTGCTGTCTGTTTTCACAATCTGACAGCTGTCATATATTTATACGGTTACTGTAAACTGGCAGAAGTGTTTTCTATTGCACGTATTGGAAATATTTTAACAGATTTCTTTTGCTTTCACCATTAGGCAGTTGTTGAATGTATTTTGACAGTTCCTTAAGTTCGCTTAAATTAATGATTATTTCTATAGCTTATCATTTTGCATATTTTTTATATATTCTTTAACAGCAAACACTGAGTCATACTATAAAACTGAACCAATTGCAAGCTTCATTTAAACCTCGACTTCTCATTTTATGTAACATTCGTGCAACACTTGTGTGGCACATTTAATTTCATCCATTTCCAAGAAAGCTAAATTAGTATCCAGAAGCGCGAAATCCGTTAATACCCACAATACACCCGAAAACAATTACGATTACCTCATTTACGGTCAATTTTATGACGGATTTTGCGTGTCCAATTCGACTGACTTCTTTTCGGCGGAGTTTCCCGTCAGCTGTGGAAAATCCGCACCGCTCGAACGAGTCCCAACGCAACCTCGACTAAATCGTGTCCGCTGGCTGTGTCGCGAGAGCCGAGAAACCAGAATCTCGTGTGCTTTGGTGAGCGCACGCAAAACATGAAACCATCGGTACGTGATTCAGTCATGTTACGCGTATTTAACATTAACAAAATCCAACAGACCAAAGCTTATTACCATAAACTTAACACATAATAACTAATAGCCGCCTTTATAAATATACACAAATGGAAACAATATCCCTGCGCTGGGACCTTTTTTATGGTTAGAGGAATGAAATAAGTAGAAAATGAATATTTTGTTCGTCTTGTGCGCTTGTAAGGGTATTTTCATTGTGTCCGGCGAATAAAGCGGTTTGTTGTAGAATATGTTTGGTCGTAAACTTTTTATATAGTTTAATTGTTATAAATACAACAACTCGAAATGAGTTTGTAAACAAAGATGGAGAGAGAGAGAGAAAACACGGTTTCTCAAGGAGAAAAATATTTATATCTAAAATGGTTCATACTTACTTATGATTATTATTCAATAAACGCTCTGCGTTTTAATTGGTTGCTACACTAAAGGAAGGAATCAACCTAGCCGATGATCCATCTCAGTTGGGACTCCACACAAGACGAGGATGGAACCATTCATCTGAACCACGACTACTTTTTCTTCTGCCGCTTTATTTAATGACCAATGTAGATTAATTAATTTCGTTGTTGAAGTTAATTGCTTCAATTATTATTAAAAGTGTAACTGTCTTCAATAAGATCGCAGCGCGATTTTTTGTCGCTTTGTAATCTATGGATGTGTTCGTAGTGGATTCGATCGGATGATGTTATTGGAGAGGAATGGAGAATTAAATTAATTAAATAATGTTTGACGTGCCTATTTATATTTCCGTTAATGGTTAATAATACCGTGAAGTTTAATATGATTCGAACACGTCGTTGTAATTAGAATTTTTCAAATTTATAGTAAGTTCAAGGCAGATATAACGTCGAATATCCAGAAGTATATAATTGAAAAATTGGCAAAAAAAAGAACAGCTGCATGTCCGATGAGAATGATCAAGATGATAGGCTAGTTTTAGATATTCAGTACTTAGAAGTGCACTGGGTGATCGCATTAAATTGCTTTCAGATGGTAAAGAGATAACTCCTCAGCTCCTTTGTAATAACAATAAAAGCAATAATCGAATGTAGACTTTCACGGCCACTGTTCCATAAAGAAGTATCTTTCGGGTATTGCCGTGGTTGTTGTGACAAACTTGACCTTTCGCTGATCATACTGTCAGCGTCTCCAGAAGTTCTCTAAAGACTGATGTTGATGTCTTCTGTCGATGTCGAAAGAGTCGTGAAAGTCTACATTCGATTATTGGACGCCTCTACGGGGAGGATATCTACCAGAAGACCAGGAAACTGGACTAGTTACGCAAGAAGAGGAGCCAGCTGCTAGCCTCGTTAGCATTTCTACGTCGCTGCCGAGACCAGGATGTGATACCAAATTTCGTCAAGATACAACATCATCTTAGGACCGTCACTGCTAACAGAATTATTCGCCGAGCAGAAAAAGCACTTATACGGGAAAGGGTGCACCGCACATACTACAAACTCAATTTAGTAACCAACGAACTTTACCAGTTACATTTGGAATTAGGCCGACTACTACCTGAAGATATTGGGAAAACGGTAGACCGGATTAGTTACGAACACGCAGAACATCACCTCAACAATGCTACTAGAAAGCAGACCAAGAAATTTGAGAAGCTATCTCAAAAGAAGACCGTAGCACTACCAGAATTGGACCCTAAGAAGACTGTCGTGAACCTCACCAATCAACCGTTATCTAAAGAACAGACCAGAGTACTATCGAAAGGACTAAATTTCGCTATTGCACCCAACAGGATACCGAAGGATGAAATAATCACCCAAGTGGAATGTGCAATAAGGACCTTACCAGCAGAAGAAATAAGACACGAGACGTGCAAAATACTCTGCAAAGCCAAACCACCAACCAGAAACATCTCCAAGAGAGAAGAGGACGCACTGAAAGAACTCCGCAACAATAAAGACATCATTATTCTACGTGCCGATAAGGGAAACGCAACAGTAGTAATGACCAGGACAGACTACAATGAGAAAATCAATACCTTATTGGATCCTGAACATTACAAGAAGCTAAGCAGAGACCCTACAGCTAAAATAGAACGTCAGACCAGGAAAACTATTAAAGAGTCAACCATACCGAAGGAAGAACAACGACGTCTACTGCCGTCAGAAACGCAGCCTCCAAGACTATACGGACTACCCAAGATACACAAAACTGGAAACCCCCTACGACCGATTGTGAGCATCTGTGAATCCCCGACTTACAAACTAGCCAAATATGTTGCCAAACAACTACAACAGTACGTGGGTTTGCCAAGCAGTTTTATAAAGAACTCTGAACATTTTGTGGAGATTCTACATGAACATGAAGTAACCAGTGAAGACATACTAGTGAGTTTCGACGTGGAATCGCTCTTTACCAACGTGCCAGTGGAAGAAACCCTAGAACTCATCAGACAACGGTTTATACCACAAAGACTATAAGAGGATATAATTGACCTCGCAAGACTATGTTTAAACACCACCTATTTCCTATGGAATGGAGATGTCTACGTCTTTGAAGAACAAGCCATCAGCTCTAGTGACAAGAAACCGAAATGCTGATACCGCTACGTGGACGACACATTCGTGATCTGGCCTCACGGTATAGACAATCTACACGCATTCAAGGAACACATCAACAGACAACATGCCAACATCAACATTACGATGGAGTTAGAAGAGAATGGCTGCTTACCTTTTCTGGATGTATTGGTAAAACGCAACGACAGTGGAAAATTGGGACATGGAGTATACCGCAAGAAGACGCATACGGACCGATATCTACACGCAACCTCACATCATCATCCACAACAGAAAAGATCCCTGGTCACTACACTACTACATAGAGCGGAAATGATTAGTGATGCTACCAACAAAACCGAGGAAATTCAACATGTGAAAGATGCACTCCAGAAGAACGGCTACAAACCACAGGAGATTCGAAGATTAGCCGGAGCCAAAAAGAAACAGAAGGATGACTCAGAACTAAAGCTAGCAAAATACGCACACCTGCCGTATATTGCTGGAGTCACGGACAGGCTGAAGAAAACCTTGGAGAAGAAGAACGTCAACGTCAGGTTCAGCACAGTCAAGAAAATAAAAGAACTGCTTCCATCCAACAAAGACTCCATACCGAGACTACAAGCTAAAGGCATCTACGAACTTCAATGCCAGTGCGGGAAATCGTATATTGGACGAACCGGGCGCAGTATACAGTGCAGAGTGAAAGAGCATCGCAGAGATGTCGAACAGGGAAATATTGAAAAAACTGCAGTAGCTGAACACTACCACACCGGAAGCAGTCACGTAATCGACTACAATGACGTGAAGATACTAGCCAAAAGCAATCACTACTACCCACGGATAGTGAGAGAATATCTGGAAATAATGAAGAATCCGAACAACTTCAACCGAGAAGACGGATACAGACTGAGTAAGGTATGGAAGTTAGCGCTGGAGAGCCCGAAGCAACAAGGACCAACGAGGATGCATCCGAGATCATCTAAAACGAATCGAGGAGAAGCATCGGACACGGATCAGAGAACGACAAGGGATACGGTTCAGCGGACTGGAACGGATACGCATCACTGGAGCGGAACAGGAACTGGGTATATAACGAGGAGCAGAAGACATCAACATCAGTATTTAGAGAACTTCTGAAGAAGCTGACAGCTGATCAGCGAAATGTCAAGTTTGTCACAACAACCACGGCAATACCCGAAAGATACATCTTTATGGAACAATAAAAGCATTTATAATTAATGAACATCAGGAAGGGACTTTGTACAATCATGTAAAAGCCTTGGACAACCAGTTAATGCCATTGAATAAGAGTGAGTTTTTGAAACTAGTCTATCAACTAGCCGAAAAAATGAGAATAAGGAACAAAGAAAAAGGCGTAGCTGGTAAAGATTTTTTACTACTACTTCATGAAAAGTCACCCGAATCTGTCGTTGAGGTCAGCTGAGTCGACAAGTCTGCAGCGTACTAATAGATTTAATACTTATGGAACTTATGGACAAACATCATTTTAGCCATGAAAGAATTTTGAACGCAGGCGAGACTGGAGTGTCTTGTGTACATAACAACTTAAAAGTTATGTCAGTTAAAAGGAAAAAACACGTTGGAAAACTGACTTCGGCTGAACGAGGGTGGAATGTCACTGTTTTGCTGTGCATCAATACAGCTGGGAACCAATTAATAAGCCCATTATTTGTTTTCCCTCGAGTAAGAATCGACAATGACTTAATATAAATTCACGCTTATGACTCCACAGAAATCTAACTGAGGTAACGAATAAAGATGTAGATTCCAAAAACAAAAATAATTTGATACTTTTATTTAATGCCAAATTTTCGCCGAGAGATTGTCAGCTTCTTCAGGGAGTTAAAATTTAAATCACTAGGACCTCATTAATCTTAAAATGTTACAAATAAAGCGTACAAACATAGTAGACATGATATTTCGAACAGATCAAATTTCGTATGAATAAGCTTGTTATTTGAATGCGATGCAAGCTGAACAAGGAAAAAATTGTTAAAATTTCTTATAATAATAAAAAAAAGGAAAATACCAGGACTGTATTAAAAGTTTAGAAACAATTCAAATTGACTTACAAATTTATTAAATTAATGTAAATATTACTAAGATCATCTACGGAAATTAATTGAATTTTTATGTTTTTTTATATGGCAAATTTCTAAAAATTTTCTTTTATAGGGCTTGTTCTCCACACATAAAACTTTAACGCTCTCAAAATCAAATTTATGGTCCGTCTTTTTACAGTGGCAGTTGAGGGCTGTATTACTAGTATGGTTTCTCACATTACTTTTGTCGAAGGTCTTCCATCTCCTTTCTAGGGTTGGACTTTAGCCCTTAAACCCTTTAGTCCTCCTAATAGTACGGGACCATCCCCCGTTGGTTGTTACTGGTGATTATACATATTATGTCGTCAATAGAAAAAACAGAAATTTGAGACTAAAAAATGAAACGTAGGGAGTTAAAAGTGGTTAAACCAAACAAGAAGTATAAATAAAACATGCTCAATATTGTATAGATAAAAATGTATATGGGACTTCACACAAACAGAGAGCGGACTAGAATAAATCGGTCTAAAGCGGAGTACCAAGCCAATGTATTGGCTTAGGTCATTTCGGTGGTGGTTGAGATCCGAGCAACCCTCACCTGAGGAGGGGGTCTATTCGGGTCGAGGTGAGCTAGTTCTCTTACCAGGGGATTGTCGGAGCGAGAAACTCTACCAAATGTCTTCTTGGCCAACGCTGCTGCGTGCTGAAGAAGAGTGGGAATATTCAAGTCCTGATGGATCTGAACATTACGGACGTACCAAGGCGCGTTCACTATGTATCTCAGGGTCTTATTTTGAAGGATATTAAACCTTTTCCTATGGGAGAGTGCAGCGCTAGACCAGACCAGGGATCCATAGGTGAGTATTGGCCTCAAAAAAAATCGTATAAACTAAAAGTTTAATTTTTAAGCTGAGCTGGCTTTTGCTACATAGGAACTGGGACACAGCTGATCTCGCAGTTAAAAATTTGGCCGCTGTCTCAGCAAAGTGATGTCTGAGTGTAAGCCTGGAGTCCAGCGTCATGCCGAGATATTTAACGGTGGAACTCCAGGGCAGACGGACGTCCTCTACGAAGATGTTTACTGGAGGGATAGATCTTTTCCTCGAAAAACGTATAGCTACACACTTATCGTGGTTTATGGCTAATCGCCATTTGGTAGACCAAGAAAGGAATTCGTCTACTGCGCTTTGTAGCTTCGAGCAGACAAGGGCGTCGGATCTAGACGAAGTGTAGATTGCAGTGTCGTCTGCATACATGGCGAGTTTGGTGCCCGCAGTCCTTGGTACGTCGGACATGAATACCAGAAACAACTCAGGGCCGAGAAGAGACCCCTGTGGGACTCCAGCTAGGATGGGCCTAGTGGAAGAGACGGAAGAATCGATTGCTACATCGAAAGAGCGACCCGAAAGGTACGAATTCATGAGGTATATTATATTGGGATTGATCCCAGCCAAATGCATTTTGAAAAGAAGCCCCGAGTGCCAGACGGAGTCGAAGGCACTAGCAACGTCCATGAATACCGCTCCAGTAGACTCACGTCTTTCCAGGGAATTTCTAATCTCCTCTGTAACCCTGAGGAGTTGATACTCAGTTGACAGTTCTTCCCTAAAACCAAACTGCTCATCCTGCAGGATGTTCGTATCGATTATTTCGGCTCTAAGTCGATTCAAAAGGATACATTACTTTTGTGAGCATATGGAGAACTAGTCACATGTTGCAAAATCAAAATGTAATAATATCATCGTGTATTATAGACAATAGCTTATCTATTAATCCGTAAATTTTATTTTCACATTATGTCGTTCCATAAAACTGTTCGATTAAAATTTTTCACAATTTCAACCAGAAAAATAAACGCGCCATTTTTACGTCACCAGTCTAAAATCATAGGAATATTTGGTTATTAAAAGTTGGGTACAGTGTGGTAGGTTAGCTACACTGTTAGCTATCGAGTGACGATAAATGTTTGATGTAAATATTTTGTTTGGCAACTCTGAAATATTTTTAGATTAGAATTACTTTACTTAACTCACTATTAATAACTTTTACGCTGTCAAATTTTTGACACATTTGAATTTAAAAATCAGCCATACCAACATAAAGTTTTGAAATATTTTCTTTCGCAAGATTGACGACACTGCGATAGTTTTAAAATTCTACTTCAAATTGTGACAGATGTCAGTGACAAAGCTGACAACGTATGTATTAATATTTTAATATCGCTTCTTTTATAAAATAAGATCGATTTCTTCGCTTTGTAAACGAGAGACTGTCGTTTCAAATAAGAAATTAGTTTAATTAATTAATGTCGACATCATTCTTCACGAATAGTACTAGTCTGAACATTGAACAGGTAGATGGTGATGTATTTTTCTCAAAAAATAAGTCAAAAAAATAAGTAATAATAATAAAATAAATCAATTTTCTTCGTCCTGTAAATTACATCTACAATTAATAATATCTTTTGTTGTGCTTACAATTTTGTGGGGTGTACATGGAAATTCGCATTTCTTAGCTTCCCCAAGTTTCTGTTTTAATGTTTTGCTTATAGGTACAAACTGACACATACAACACCTATACTTGTGACCTACACAATGACAGACAGACACAAACCAGACACAAACTGTCTAGATGTCAATTACGACCCCAACCTATTTTTACATAACGATTGTAGAAATGCATTTTCATGGTTGCTAATAGAAGAAAAAGAAATATAGATTGAAGTTGCAGTCAGACCAACACAAAAAATTACCCTATGCACTGTGTGACGTCAGTAGTCTTTGTACTTCAATATTTGACCGCGATTTTATAGTGGTGCTGAAAAACGAAATTTTAAATCTTTATATCTCAATAAATAATAAAGATATAGCAAAATAAAAAAATACGGGTCCATTTTTTTTAATCCTCTACGTGATTATGTAAAATATGAAAAATTATCTTGTTGTCTTGGTTTTTCTGAATGACAGTATTTTGGCCTCCGAAACCACAGTTTGATTGACAAGTTTGGAAAGGTAACAATTTTTACGGAGGATTGTCTTTAAAATATTTAAATTGTTCTTCTGAAAATCTGGGTGACAGATATATTCAATTCTATGCTTTAAAGCAAGTTAAGGTAAGTTTTTATTAGGTTTCAAAGGTTTCAGGTTTATCAGGTCTCAAATAGATACCTTCATTTTCATTCTGAACATCCTCTTAAATATAAGGTCAATCTCATACTTGTTTGGATGAGAAAATATCCTAACTCAAAAATAGCAGTGAAAGATATTCCATTTTCTATAATATGTAGGATGGAGCTAGCGCAGTCAGAGTTCAAATGCACTGGCATACAACCATTGGATCCAAATATTTTTAATGACTTGGATTTCGCTGCTTCTCCGAGTAATGAAACACAGAGGCAAGTCGAAATTCGTCCAACAAGCAGTCGAAACTCAACAGATCACAACGAAGAAATTGCCCTTCAAACGCCACAGACTTCAGTCTCAGCTGAGCCAGAGCATCATTCGGAAACCAATGAAATTAACCTACTCTATCAGCCTTCGACTTCTGGTCTTCAAAATAATAACCCTGACATTGAAATGGTTCTTGATCAAATTTCACCTTTGCCAAACACATCAAGTGTTAAGTACAGGACAAGGAAGAGTCGTACTGAGAAAAGCGAGATATTAACTTCAACTCCCTTCAAAAAGCAGCTTGTAAGGAAGAAACTTCTAGATATTGAAAAGGAAGTTAAATCATAAGAGAGGGAAGCCATAAAAACATCTGCAAAAATAAAAGTTGCAGCACAAGAAAAAAAAATCAAAATGAACAGAATTTTGCCAAAGAGGAGAAAAAAGATTCTTGTGAGGGGTGGGCTCATGAACAGTGTGCTCAGCTTGAAGATGATATTTTTTACTTCTGTGATGTTTGTAAATCAAACAAATTATCAAATTAACCTGTTTGAATTATCATTTCTAGTTTATGCTTTTCGTTTCAAGATGATATAACGGCAGTACCATCTGCGTACTCTAGGAAAGTCAGATATAAAAATTAAACAAAACTCCAGGCTGAGAGGGAACTCTGAGGTACGCTTACCTATATGATGAAGAAGATGAATAAATCATGTTTTCAGATTTTATAGCAAATGACCGGTTATGGAAAAAAAGCTAACCTATCTTATAATAATTGAATTAAAACTTGTTTAAAGCTTGTTAGCAATCATATCACTCACGAGAAGAGTTTTTGTTCCTTGCAAACCTCAAGAGAGTTGCAAGAAAAAAACATTTTATTGGATATTGCACATGATGGATAAGATGAAAAGGATAAATTCACATTTATAATTACATTTTTTTGACTGTGTCTCACATAATGTACTACTAAACAAGCTAGTGTATTATGAGGTTAGAGGTGCTGGTTTGGACTTCAAATCCTATCTGGCGAACCGAATACAACGGGTTGATTTTGGAGATTAGATTTAGATTTAGATATAAGGGTGATATTGCACCGCGACCGTAGGTCTATTGTGCCCTCTTACATGAGGTGTAAGCTGCTGGGTTTTGCCCGCAGTCACAGCTCCCCATCCAGCCTGAGAGCTTTAATAAACTGTAATAGATGTGATGGTTTCAGAGAGGGTATTTCTTCCTCGTCTATAACGCCTTTGCCAAGATAGTTGGCGCGAATTTCTTCAATTGCTGTGCAGTTGGATATCAGGTGTTCCGGACTTTCATCTTCCGCCCCGCAGAACCTGCGGTCGCTATTCTGTTTCAGACCTATTCTCTTCATGTGCTCCCCGAGGTGACAATGCCCTGTAAGGAAACCTGTGAGAATGCGTAATCTGTTCCTGTTTAGTTCTAGCATGGTTTTTGCTTTCTGCTTGTTGAAATTTCCAAGGAATACCTTGGAATGTCTCAGACCAGCAAGATTGTGCCAGAGGGAAGCTCTGACATCCTCTTCCCTGTCTTTAAGTTCTTTCTTATAGGTGCTCATCCCTATTCCACAGAATGGTTCCGGTCCCACAAACAATCTTGTGGCGGCCTCCTTTGCTCATAGATTAGCTTTCTCATTGCCACTGATTCCAGTGTGTCCTGGTACCCAGCACAATGCAACTTTGTTATTTTGGAGATACAGTCAGCGTAATCAGGGACAAATATCGACCATCTCAAAGGCTCTATTTTGTAACAACTGGTGTTTATAATCTACGTCAACTATTTGCCTTGTAGTACCCAAGCAGAAAATGTATTATATACGGATAATGCAACGTTTTTGACTTCAAGAGATACAGAATTATTGCCAAACAACGTTCAGTGTCAATGGCTTAATTACGATCTGAATAAAACCAGATGTCTTATATTCAAAAATTATGATGAAACCTGTTTGTTACGTGAACCTTATTTCCAATTTTTTGTGGAAACTTTTACTTAAAAATAACGCGAGAGACATATATCCTTAGAAACGACGTTAAAGCGATTTTGAGGATTTTTAAAAGTTCTGATGATGAAGCAGAAAATGGTCTTATCGAAAGTGATAGATGGTAGACTGATAGTAATTCTAATAATCATTGCAATCCAAAAGACGACATAAATATAGAAGGAGGAGCCAAATAGGCAAGCAGAAACATTGTCCACAGAGAACCAAGTCCCTTCACCAAACATTACCAACCTGGTGCACTTGACCTTGAACACTTTGTACATGATCGAATAGTTAAAATTTGGAACAATATAAAATAAATCTAACCTCAAACAAAAGTAAACCTGCAAAATGTTGTTCTCTCCAATTATTTCGTGATAGAAAGCTGGAATATTCGAACAATGTTCCTAGCAACTAGAATAAAACAAAATAACTAGAAAACAACATCGAAAGTTTCAGTTTTTCCACAAGGGGGGTGGAAAAATGCAAAAATATTTGGAACAACTACAAAAACTTGTAACAATATTCAGAATTTCGGAAAACAAAGCGAAGGCAAGCTGAGAAATGTTTTTTCCCGGTTTTTTCCGACTAAGGAATTTTTGGAACTTAGACCCTGAATTAAAAGATTAGTCACTGACATACTAAATAAAATTTATGAACAGTCAAAGTATCTTGCGGAGAAAGAACGTTCAAAAAATCCTTCTAACGTTGGAATCAATATCTTGCCAAACTTTTAGACCACCTCAATAGTTAACCTATGACCAACTTGTATGATATGAGGTTTCAGGCCAAAACCCTTGCAACAAAGGTGTTTGGCTTAAATAAAAACGTGGAACCAGTAACTTTAAATTAGTAGTTTTAGCAACAAAATGTTTTTACGGACAAGCACAATACAAGATGTCTAAATATGAAAAGAAAACTTACAAAATTCATACCAACGGTTCAAAAATCGCTGATCGATCTTCACATACTTTCCACATAAAACTATACCATCACAAACCTGATGTTTGCCACCATTCGTCGTGTGTTGTCTAATTAAAATTTTCCAAATTAAGAAATTGTCCGGGAAAGGAAAGTGGACGAAATACGAACAAAAACCTTCAAGTTACGACCGCATTGCAGGAACACACGTACAACGTAATAGTAGTTGACCGAAAGACCGAAGACACGAAAAGGAATCGCTAGAAAAAAGTAGGTGGAAAAACGAAAACGACGATCGCGAAGGAGAAGAAGAAAGAAGCCAAGACACACTGCGATATATCGATGATACGGTCTCCGTGTTAATTAGGAAAGACAAAAGACGCGACCGGGAGAGAATCAAAACTAATTTCTAGGGTGCAGCATAGCACGGCATTACACGACCCAATACGTATACACTCACGTACACGAAACACCACAACAGCACACAGTAGCCCCGGCAATAAATCCAGTCAAAGATATATCGTTATCTCGGCCGTATGAGACCAATTGGTTAGAATGCCCCATTAGCGGCCTGTCCGTTGCCTCTCTCTGTGCTACTGCCTTTGAAGGCCGGCACCGTTCAGATAAAGTAAAACACATACCATAACTACTACGTGTACACGCTGGACTGTGAGCCCTTAGAGAAGGCGAACAATGCAAGAAAACTCAAAAGTAATCAATACTTAATTGAGGATATATTATAGAATATTTCAAAACTCTAAATTTTATATACTGGGAGTCCCAATGTTAATGCTGAAGTGACTCCTGATGTTCAGTTCAGAAATATACTGGTTGAAAAGCTAAAGAGAATTGCGAAATAGCGAGAGAAAATTCGATACAGAGGAAATACCAGAAGACAACGGAAAAACATGAAGAATGGGCTAAAGAAAGAAATGAAAGGAAACTTTTAAATAAACAACAAGTAAAAATAGAGGAAGACAAAGACAACAACGAAGAATAAGGAAAATGGAAACAGTGGAGGAAAAATATGATGAAAAACTGCACAAATGTGAAAGAACTAGCCAAAAAAAAAAACAAGACAGAGCAAAATCAAAAGAAAGAGGGGAAATTTATAACAAGAATAAAATGAAACAGAAAACACGCAAAAAGGACAATTAAGGCGATAAGAAACCTGAAGAAAACGAAAAAATGGAAGTCCGAAAATTCCTAAAGAAAGGAAAAAATCGAAGAAAAGCGGATGGTGCCAAAAAAACGACAACAATGAAGGAAACAGAAATATCAAAAAGAGATAAGAGAGGAAGCAATGAAGATGAAGAAAACCGTAGTGAAACATTAATGAAGAATAACAACAAAAGGAGAGGCGAAATCGTACAAGAAAATTAAGGAAAACAAAGATTAAGAAAAGAAATAGGAAAAGAAACGAAAAGAGAAAGGAGTGAACAATATGGAAGAATGGAAAACAAAAAAGCCAAACGCAGAATTAGGTAAGACTAAAAAGAGAGTGCTAGATTAAGAAAAAGAAACAAAAGAAGGCAAAAGAAAACAAGAAAAAACGAAGACGAACAAAAGTACAGGCGCAAATGGTAAATGAAGAGAAATTTAGACCAAAAAGTTATTAAAAAGAAAACAGGAAAAAGGAAGAGAGGATTAATGGACCAACAATGAGGTCGAGAAAAGGAATATGCAAAAAAAAAGAAAAAAAGTATGAACTTGCAGTAAAAACATTAAAAAAAAATACTAAGAAGGGGCAGATCAAGAATAGGAAACAGAAAAAGGCAAACGAGAAGAAAAATACAAGACACATAGAAAGAAAAAACAAGATAAACGAAAGAAAAGGTAAGATGCATTAGAAAAAAAGTGAGATGAAAAAGGACAAAAAGTCATTAAAATGAAAACACGAAAAAGGAAAAGAGGAAAAATGGACCAACAATGAGGTGAAGGAAAGGGAATATGCAAAAGAAAGGAAGAAAAGTATGAACTTGCAGCAAAAATATGGAAAAAAGTACGAAGAAGAGGATGATCGAGAACAGAAAATAGAAAAAGGCAAACGAGAAGAAAAATACAAGACACATAGAAGGAAAAACAAGACAAACGAAAGGAAAGATAAGATGCATTAGATAAAAGTGAAATGAAAAAGAACAAAAAGTCAGTAAAAACTAAACACGAAAAAGGAAGAGAAGAAAGTGAACAACAAATGTGGTTCGAAAAAAAAAAGAAACATGCAAAAAGAAAGGAAGAAAAGATCAAGAAGAAGAAACACAAAAAGGCAAATGAGGAAGAAAAAGACACGTACCTAGTAGGAAAAACAATACGCACGAAAGGAAAGATAAGATAAGAAGAGAAAAGAAACCTTAAAAGAAAAATGTGAGATGAAAAAGAAGAGGCTGGACGTGAGAGAAAGAAAAATGAAAATAATAAAAAAGACAAAGATGAACAAGACAAGAGGAAATAATATAAAGATACAGAAAATGCAAAAAATAAAGGAAGTATAAATAAAAAAGGGAGTGAGGAAAATCATGCAATAGAAATGAAAATAAAGATAAAGAGAGAGTACTACAAGAAAGAAAGAAAAAAATTAAAAAGAGGTTAGACGCAAACGAACAAAAATAAAGGCAATCTTCATTAAAAGACAAACATTAGAAAAATGTAGAGGAAGGAAAAACACAAGAAAATGAGATCGAAGAGGAAGATTATACAAAAAGACGAAAAAAAGGACAATCATAGATTAAGGCGATAACAAACCTGAAGAAAAAGAAAAAAGAAAGTCCGAAAGCTTCTAGAGAGGAGAAATGGTACAAGAAAATTAAGGAAAACAAAAGAACTATGTAAAGACTAAGGAAAGAAATAGGAAAAGAAATGAAAAGAGAATGTGGTAAACAATATGGAAGGACGGAAAATAAAAATGCGAGAAACAATGCAGGATTAGGTAAGACTAGAAAGAAAGTGCTAGAAGAAGCGAAAGAATGCAAAAAAGAAACATATAATAAAGGCGAAAGAATTGCATAAATGGTAAATGAAGAGAAATTTAGACAAGAAGTTATTAAAAACAAAACACGCAAAAGGAATAGAAGAAAAAAAAGGACCAACAATGTGGTCGACGAAAGGGAATATTCAAAAAGAAAGGAAGAAAAGTATGAACTTGCGACAACAACATGAAAAAAAATACGAAGAAGACGAAGATCCAGAAGAGGAAAGAGAAAAAGGCAAACGAGAAGAAAAATACAAAACACGTAGAAGAAAGGTCAAAACAAACGAAAGGAAAGATAAGATGCATTAGAAGGACCGAAGGTTACAAAGACGCAGGCGAACGAAAATAAAGGCAATCTGCATTAAAAGAGAAACATTAGAAAAATGTAGAGGAAGGAAAAACACAAGAAAATGACATCGAAGAAGAAGATTACACAAAAAAATAGGACAAGCAGAAACTTAAGAGGAAAAAAACACTAGAAAGAAGAAAACAAAGTATAAGAAGAAAAGAAAAAAAAACAACGAAAGCAAACATACCCGATAAAAATAGGAAGCAGTCGAAACTGAACGGAAAAAGAACAAGAAAAGAAAACAAGCAAATATGAAAACTAAGAGAAGTGCGAAAAAATGGAAGATGAAAAAAAGCGTAAGGAAAAAATTTATGAAGAAGATCTAGAAATATGAAGAGGAATGAAAAGAAAATATTTGAGGAATGAGTTTATAAAGAACATGAAGATGAAACAGAAGAAAACGAAAATCAATATTAGATCAAAATTGGAAGAGAAGTACCCAGAAAATGGAAGCTAAAGAGTGACGTAAGCAAGAAGTTAAAGAAGACAAACAAGAAGACGCGAGGAGAAAAAAGGGAACATTAAATTAGAGAGAGAGAAGGATAGTATATACAAAGAGAAACATTTCTAATCATAAAAACAAACGAGAAGAAAAAGGAAACATAGAGGATAAAAATGAAGACAAGCAATTAGAAGGGAAGTCTTAGATAAGTGACAGTAAAATACCCGTTCACAATAGTAGGTACTTTGACAAAACTGCAATACTAGTTGTCCGGAATTTCATATTCCCAACTGTACATATTGTACAAGTATTAACGTGATTGTACTGTATGTTCCAGTATTGTGTACTCAAATATGGAGAGCTCATGCTTTGTCACAAGATCTTTGTTTTAAACTAGAAAGAATTAGGTATGAAACAGCTTGTTAAAATAAACTACCTCTTATGTTATTTTAATCGTCTTGCCAACTTGCTAATCATTAAATGCTTAACGTAATGGTATATAACAATAGTACAAACAGTTGAAGTGGCCGGTAACAAATGAAGATTAATGTTATGTCGTGTTCGTTCCCCAAAGGACTACGAGTGGCCTAGATTCGTAAAACCTTCCTATTACCATTTATTCTCGCTTTTTTTCCTGACAGATTTTCGGATTCTCTCGCTGAGCTTTTGTCGTATAATTCATGAATAGCGTACAAATAATACCGAGAAAAATGAATGAATAGAACCGTGGAATAATAGAAAAATGCAGATGCACTTGATTCACCAAAAAGAAAAAGAAAGAAACGAAGAACGAAACGAATGACTAGACGACCCTGCGAAGCCTTGAATGAACTTATAGAGTATATACATACACATACAACAACATATTTTTGTCCCCGTTTTTGTTGTACACACGTATTGTAGAACAGCTCTATTTACTGATAGTTAAACGCGAACTTTATAATGAACTCGTCCATTGTGGTGATCGTTTGAGGTTAGAAAATCGAGATCATAAATTTTCTCGCCCTTTTATACACTGAAAATGGCGTGTATTTACTGTGTAAAGCCGACGGACGACGACAACATTGCTAAGTTTAGAAAGACTACTCCGGGTTAAATTGTGTGATTCTTCCACATTTTCGACTTTAATCAATGAGGCTGATGCTTGAATGAATACGAGCGATGGATGAAGACGGTCTTATTATACCGCAAATCGCCGTAAGATGTCTAAATATAATTTACTGGTGGAGTATTTTCATTTGTTCGACAGCTGCCTCGACTGAAGTGGGTATTGTGAGATTGTTGATTGATGTAGTTTTAATATTTGATGTTTCTTCTCCTTGAATGTGTTTAGAAAGCTTCATAGTTATAGAAAATTTAATTGCTTAGTCATTTGTAACACATTAACTGTTTAAAACTGGGTTCTTTTTACTGAAGAAAGTATCCCTCACCCCCTCCCTTCACCCTTTTGTTAACCATAAAGTCGAAGTTCAGTTTAACTTCGACTTCCAAGTTAACTTTGATACCAAAAACAGCATAATTGCTATGTGTGGGTCTATAATCGCAGTGTGTAGTTGTAGTGGAACAATCGGAGCCGGGTTTCAATTCTCCGGAAGGTCGGTGACATTTCTCTCGAAGAATTGGATTTCTATCGATCTATCATTAGCTGTTAGAAGCACAGTGATTATCAGCGAGGAATTATAAAGGGTCCTCTCCTGGATCCTCTCGCTTTTTATGGGTCGAACTTGATGTCCTTTGTCCCTCTTACATTCAGTAGAATGGCCTTCTATGCCTTTTGATGTTTAAGAATGATTGGAATCGTCCATGAAAACTTGTTCTCAGCAAAAGGGAGTAGGACGGGAAGGAAGAAAATGATGTGGACTACAGTTTTGCACGCAGGGTGGTTTTCGTATCTCAAGAGAGAGATTATCCAATTCATGAGTTTAGTTGCTGCACAACATCGATGGAGTGTCGGACCCTCACTCTGGGAGGTGGTCGGTCTTGGAGAATAACCACATTGAGCAGTATGGGGCTTGTAGTCCGCCTTACTCTGTCTAGGGAAGATCTTGCCGTTTCCCTCAAATGGTTTTCCAAGCTAGAGATCTGTAGATCTCTGCGCAGCTGGGTATTGCTAATAAAATAAGTTGAATTGCACAGCATACGCAGAGTCTTATTCTGAAGGATCTCCATTTGATTCAGATTGGTCTTGGAGATGGTAGCCCAGACCAAACAGCCGTACGTTAGAATTGGCCTTAACATTGATTTGTACAGGGTCATCTTATTTCGGAGGTTGAGCCTGTTTTCCCAACATGTCCCTGGCGGTGAAAAATCGTTCTTTAAGAAACTCGGTGTGACGTTTCCAGATTAGTTTTTGGTCGATGATCAGACCTAGATACCTTGTGTGGGGACTCTATGGGAGCACAGCTCTCCTCTCCCCCAACCAACACCGCCAGAGTTGCAGTGATGGTCAAACCAGCGGTGCAACCACACAAAATAAAATTTGGAGTTTGGAGGTCAGACCATGTTTACTATATGTTTTTTGAGTTGTTGAATCCAAATCCGAGCCCAAAAAAGCATCCAGCACGTCAGGATTTCGACATAACCATAAAAAAAACCCTAATCTAAACTATTCAACACTGTAACGTTTTGACTCAAGCCTTACACTAAAAAGACCAATCAGTGAAACTTCATAAACCCACAAACAAAGGTTATTAGTGATTAAAGCGTTATGGGGGCCTTAACCCCATAACCTAATAACCTTAAAAACTCCCATAATCTAAGCAATTAAACACTGAAACGTTTTGACTTAAGCCATAAACTAAAAACCAACTTGATCAATAGCATAATCCCACTAATCCCATAAAACAGCGGTGGAACCTCCCAAGAGGAGGTGCCCTGGATCCAGACATACATAAGAAGGATGTATGGGATGAATGAAATCAATCAATTTCTTTAAAAATCGTATGAACTTGAGCTGTGTTTTCGAGCAGAATCTTTGAAGAAATGGGTATGATCGGGAATAGAATTTGGGATAGCGATACCCATTTTCTGAGACACAACCACAAATGGCGGATGAATACTTAGAACGATAAACCGAACTCCCCAAATCCTTACTTGCAGGATCATAAAATTGTTTGTTTGAAAAAAATAGTCAAAAAAAATTATAATCAAAAAATAATAAAAATCTATGGCTAACCGAAACAACAACATTAATCCTCTTTTGACAGCTTCCCTAATAATCTTCTGTTAGTAAGTCTGCAGTCCCACTTACTTGATAGTTTTGTTCAAGCCCTATATAGACCTCACTAAACCAAATTCTTCTAAAAATGTTTGCAACCACATTTAGGAGCTTCACTTCGCGCTATGAACTCAGCTTCTATTGATGACATTCCAACAGAGTTTTGATTTCTAATATTCCAACTGATGGATGCAACAAATAGTTCTATGTTCTTGTACTTTTTTCCTTTTTTCCCATGTTTTTGTTGTTTCCTGTTCTTTCATGTTTTGCTTCGTTTCTCTTCTCAGTTCTTTCTCTCATTTTCTACATCTGTCTTCATCATTTGTTTATAAATTCCTTTCTTCTCTTTCTCGCATTTCTTTCTTCTTCCTCAATATGCTCATATTTGTCTGCTTCATTTCTCTCCTAATTCCATAACACTTTTCTTCAATTCCATTTTTTGCTTCTTTTTTCTTCTTGGTCACTTTTTTCTCATTCTTCATCTCCGATCTCCTCCCTTTTTATCTTTTGTTTAATATTCTTTTTTTTCATTGTTTTCGTTTTGTTTCTCTCTATCATCATCCACTCTTCAATTCTTTACCGCATCCTAATTTTCCTCTTTTTTCTTATCCTCCTTGATTAGCTTTTGATTTTATATCTATTAATTTTGCTTCATCTTGTCTTTTGTCTTCGTCATTTCTTTCTGTTCTTCAAATTAAAATTTTATTTCCTCTCTTTCTTCATCCTGTTTTTCATTTTTTTCCTTTGTGTACTCTTTAATTTTTTTCTTTATTCTGTTTTCGTTCGAGTAATTTTGTTCTGTTAAATGAGATATTTCTTCTAATGCATCCTGCCTTCATTTTCGTTGGTCTACATTGTCTTCTTAACCTTCCAGGTTCTTTTGTTTCTTTCTCTTTTATTATTTTTATCTTATTTCGGAATTTTTTCATGTTTTCTTACCATTCTGCTTTTTAATATTCCAACAAATGATGGTAAGAAATAACTAAAATAGATAACCAGTATAGTAGAATTTCTGTCATCTAGATCACCAATCCGAATCTGCATATTCCAGGAGTTTTCTTCCCAGTATTATGAGAACTACTACGAATTATTTTTGGTGTCATCCTGACTCTTCCAAACTATTCCAAAAATCCAGGGACCAACTATCTGATTGAACCAATGGAACAATTCTTTTTCGAGTCAAACTTTCATCAATTTGAAGAATTTCCTCGAAACCGCCCATGGATTGTGCATCAAATAATGATCTTTGGTCTCCATATGTTTTTTTCTTAGCCGATCAGATTGCCTGTATGTCAAAATTCAAATTGTTGGTCTCTAACAGAGAACATTGTTTCGACCAGCAGTACAAGCTGGTTAATGAAATTTGTATTGCCAAGTTTGTGTAGGACTTTTGGGCCGCTAAAATGGTGCCAAAAAAGATGTTGGCTGTTGTTGATCGTCTCCTTGAATCGTTCTATTGACAACTGCGTTTTTAGCTGAACGAAATTTCTTGCAACCGGAACATCGAATTGCCCGTGCAATCTAAAAGACAATGTGTCTGTTGTTGAAGTTGCTGATCAGAGAGAAAGAGAACACGTTGTTTACAAATGGACATGGTAAGCAGGTGGTGACTAGAACATTTTTTATCAACACTCAATCGTGAAATACAGGGAAAGAAGGCGTAATCTATTATGCATATTTTACATCAAACTTCAATTCAATCAAAATAAATTTCGCTAAAAAAAAAATTACCTTATCTAAACCGTGGACACTTAAATAATGACGTTGCTGTACCAGTTAACCCGAGCACCATTCTAGAGGACACGTCGGCCGTATAGACGCGGCGTTGTAGGTCGTGGATTCAATTAAAAAATAAATTTATGAATGGGAGATTGGTGGTAGAGATAGGGCCGAAACTAAAAGGTATTAAGGAGTTCGAATTTTAAATTTGGAATAATTAAATTTGATAAAACAAGACCACGACCTGTTGGAATGTCAGTAGCTGGGATACGGTAGCCGTTTACTGCGGACCATATCGAGTAATGAGAAGACGACGTTCATCGGTCGCGCAGTCAATTTTTAGTTTTTCGTCGTTGATGGTACTGATTGGCTAAAACGCTGTATAACCGGGGGATATCTATACAAGTCCCGTTTCCGATCATTAAAATAGTTTGGCCGTGAGATATTTTTGGAATTTAATAATTGGTTTAATTTTTTACTACTTTACTATAAGAAAACTAATTATTTTAACTAAATATGGCTGGATCTCTCTCTTTCTCTTTCTATTTCCTTCTTGATCATTCCTAGTTGTTTCTTTTTTCTGATCTTCCATGTTTTTGTTTGCTTCTTTTTCTTCGATTTTTTTTATCTCTTTTTTCTCTTTCTTGTTTTATACATTCATTCAAATATGTTTTCTTCTAATCTATCTTCTATGTTGTTACACTTTCTTTTGTTTGGTTCCCTGTTTTTGTTGTTTCTTGTTCTTCCATGTTTTGCTTCGTTTCTCTTCTCAGTTCTTTCTCTCATTTGGCTTCATCTTCCATTTGTCCAGCTCCCTATTTTGATGACTTTGTTTCTTTCAGTTTTTTTTTGTTCTTTTTTTTCTTCTTATTATTCTCGCATTTCTTTCTTCTTTGTCGGTATTTTCATATCTTTCTGCGTCGAGTTTTTTTTTGTCTCCGCTTCCTTCTTTTCTGTTTGCATAATACTTTTCTTCGATCACACCTTCTTGTTCAGTCTCTTTTTTCTTACGTCATTCTTCGTCTCCGATCTCCTCGCTTTTTATCTTATTTCCCCATTTTTCTACTTTTGTTTCTTTACCCTATCTTTCATTTTTTCTTTGCATAATACTTTACCACGCCCTCATTTTCCTCTTTTTTCTTATCCTCCTTCGTTAGGTTTGGATTTCATATCTATCTTGTTTTTTATTATCATCCCCCTTCTTCGTTGTTTCTGACTTTTCTTAAAATTAAAATTTTCTTGTTCTTCATTTTTTCCTTTGTGTACTCTGCTAAGAACATCTTCATTGGTCTACATTGTCTTTTTAACCTTCCAGTTTCATCTGTTTCTTTTTCTTTTATTATTTTTACCTTATTTCGGAATTTTTTCATGTTTTGTTAGTATTCTCCTTTCTCATTTTGTCCATTTTTATTGGATTTTTTTGCATAATCCTTCCAGCTCTCTTTCTTCTCCTCTCTTTCATCTTTGCCCCTCATTGTTTCTACTTCTCCTCCATGCTTAGCGTTTTCCCACTTCCTTTTCTTTATTATCGTTTTTCATCTGATTTTTTCATGGTTTTCTCTCATTCTCTCACTTTCCTTTTTTTCGCTTCTTACGGGTTGTCTTGCCATCTTCTTCCTACATTATTTCCATTTTAATTATTATTTGTTGGAGTATTTATATTTTTCTCTTCCTTCCATTACGTAGTCCTTTCGTATTCCTTATTTTCACCTTCATCTGTCATACTCATTTCGCTCTTTCTGTTTCTTTGGTTATTTTCTTCTTGTCCATTAATCGTTTTCGCTTTTTTGTCTTTGTTTATTTTCTTGCTTTTCCGGTCATTATTTTCGTTTTTGTCATACTACATATTTCGGAGTTTCTCCTTATACACCTTGGTATATTTTTTTGCCAGGGGAAAATGCTTTAAGCGCACCAAGTGCTTGGGTTGACCCCAGCTTAGCATGTGAGACTCTAACATCAGGTACCGACGGCTTCCCATTTCATTTCATCCGTCTCCTTCACCTGCCTCGATTTGCTGTCTTTGTCGTTCGTCCATTTCTTTCTTCTTCTCATTATCTTTCTGAGCATGTTTTGATTAATTAAGTAGTTCTTCACAGACTGCACCATCAGCCTGATTAATGTTTCTACGATTATTTGACATCCAGTCTTCAATTGAGCAACTCTTCTTGCTTCGTTCCAACTGCCACAGACGAAGATAGTATGCTCTGCCGTGTCTATCAGCCCACAATAGATGCAATCATCGTCCCCACCCTTTCCAAACTATATGCTGTTAGTACCTGCACCAGAAATATTTTGGATCAGACGTTTTGTCAATTGGTCTTTCTCCGTCTCATCATCCCAGTTATTTTGCCACTCTGTCAAGGTGTTTTCCTTGGCCCTTGTTATCATTTCGCTATGGTAGATACTCGTTCGTGTGCAATAGGGTCTATGGATGTTGTACCAGTAATGACTCTCTTGCTGTTTTTGGGCCCATTTACATTCAGCATCAATCTGGTTAAGGCAGCTGTCTTCATTTCTGCTTTTTTTAGGCCATTTCGACATTGATCTTCCAGGGTAAAAGCGATGTGGTCAGGTTTCATATCATAGCCTCCGTTTTGTCTGATGCAAGCTCCTATCCATGGTTGCGCATAATCATGGGTATCACCAAAAGTTTACTGTAAGCAAAGCATTATTTGTGTGCTCTTTTTCCTTCAATTTTGGTTTTTTATCTCATTGAAAATCAGTTCAAGTCGCTGCTTCGAACTTCAAGCTGGATATTTATGTTTTGGCGCATATTCAAACATAAAAAATTTAATTTGCAATAATGACACCCTCACTAACTATAAACAAGCTAAAATTACATAAAAAAAAATAATTTAATTTAATTTATTTATAATATAACGAACGATTATCATCCATCGTGAAGATTCGACTTGGACGACTGCATCATGTTTGTGTGCGTATTTCAGAACAGATGCCATGAGACAAAAGACAATCAGCCTATTAAGGGCTGGACACCGTAGCAACAATTTATTGGTCCAATTAGCCAAATCGTGAAAATACGTGTTTCGGAAAGCCAATGCTGGCGAGCTTGTTAAAATGCCCCGGTATCTAGATGGACGTTGGACGTACCGAAAACGCAAAACAGAGACAACCCGACGACGAACAGTAGACGATCGAAAGAAACAACAGACGATATATGTATGTAACGTATAGAAGAAGAAGAGGATCGATCCAGAGCAAACGGCCAACCGAGACCAGTAGCAGTTGTTAGTGTTTTTTATATTCTCTTATAGTGGTTTTACCTCTTCTGATCTTCCGTTTCTTTTTCGCTTCACCTATTTCTCTTTCGATTTCGTCGTTCTTTTTCTACGTTTTTCCACGGTCTTCTCGTCGTTGTCGTCGTCGTCGTCGTCATCATCGTCTTCTTCTTCTCCATCTCTCGGAGTGGTCTTTTTGTACCGTTTCCAGTAATCATTAAATGGTTTCAAGTGAACGTTTATTTGACTCTCGAACGTCGGGCTTAATTTAAAACACAAATTAAGACAGATAAGCAGGTATATACTCGGGGGCTGGAAATGAAGGAGTTAAGGACTTAATCCTAAGTTTAAGAGTCATTTCAGTGACGGTTTTATTTAATTAAAGTCGTTTGTATACAAATTAAATTAGTTGGGTTTAATTACGTATATCGAAGACGAGCTCGAAGTATCCATTGCTTAGTATGTATGCGATGCATTTGCAGTATGCAATTAAATAAAATTCCTGTTATTGTACAAGATCGCAATTTTATCCTATAAGCAAGACAGAATTAAAATTTTATAAACAAGAACTGTTTCATATTTATGACATACCTTTCTGAACACGTTGTATAGAGAAAAAACTCAACTGGGTACTTTACACGTATTAACACTTTCGATGCGAAGGAGAATCACTTACGATTACGCCTGGAAATCTTTATTTTATTATTATCATCCCCAGATAACAATATCTGTAATTATAATGAAGACAAATAGGCTCGGAATCGTTTTACGACCTCCTTTTAGACATTTATATGGGGCCACATATACGGTCATTTTCTTCTAGTTTCCTTTCCTCCTCTTTGATGCTCGACTGGTCGTACTAATAACGGCGGCGATGTTTCTTTTCTCCGTTATCGCGATTTAAAAGGAGAAGCCACCGTTTCGACGATACCGAACCAGTCCGATGCCGCCGACGGCTGGACCTGGGCACCGGGCGAGTGAAAAATAAAAATTTTAAATGCATTCTCGTACAAAAAGGTTTGATGATAAAAGTGTGGTAATTGTCCAGTTTCGTGGAGTATATTTAACACCGTTAAAATGGGAACGTGATTACGATTTCGTCGACGGATAATCTAGTTACAGACTGTAACATTTTGATTCTTCTAATTACACTTAACTCAATTCGTTTACAATAACGTCTTAAAAGGATGAATAAAAAAAATTTGTAAGTACTTCCAAAATCTTCTGTTTAATTATTCATAAAAAAAATTTTCTTCTTTTTCTTTCTATGCTTTTTTCTGATCATTCATTCCTTATAAAATCTCCAGCTTTGGCTTCTACTTCTCCTGTTTATAGAATTTTTCCTTTCCTATCCTTCAGTTTTTTCTACATAATCTCTATAAACTAGTTCTTCTGCGCCTATTTTCTATTTCCTAAGATTTTTCCTCAAATTCATCCGTTTTTGTTCTTTTCTAGATTTATTTTTTGATTCAACTTCGCCTGTTTCCTCCTTCTTAACCTCCTTTTTCTAATTTTTCTGCTTCGACTACTTCATCCTATTTTCCTACGTTTCCCTTTTCGTCAATTTGGTTTTCTCATTCCCTTGCACTTCTTCTACGCTTTTTTCCATCTTCTTCTTGTGCTTTCCTTCCAAGTATTTTGTCTTCTTCTGTTATGTTTTCCCAAAATTTCTCTGTTACTCCAATTTGCCATCACATTTGCTCTTCCTTGTTTTCTCATTTCTCTTTGTGTACTTTGACGTCATTTTCTTGTTCTCCTTCGTTCTTGCATTCTTGTTTTTTTTTATTCCCTTTTTTACTTTCAACTTTCGTCCACTTTCCTTCAAAGATTCTCTCTTATTTTTTTGTTCTCCTAAACGGTTTTTTCTCTCTTCTCGGTTGCGTTCTCCTGGTTTCTTGTCCTAAACCTTCCACTTTATTCTTCATATTGTCTAGTTCTTACTGTTTTTTTCTCCGGTATTTTTGTTTCGTTTCTCTTTAACCAACTTTTTGCTTCCTTCATCTATGTAGTTTTTTTCTCCTTGTTATCTAATTCCTAATTCTTTTCTTCGACTACATTGTTTTTCATCTATTTTCACCCCCCACCTCTTCACCACTACTCCCACCACCCCCCTCTTCTCCTCTATTGTCTTTCATCTATTTTCACCCCCTCCTTCTTCCTCCCTCTCTTCTGCTCTATTCTCACCCTCCCTCGCTTCTTCCTCTACCCGCTTCTCCTAGTCTCGCTTTTTGCTTCCTTCCTCTTCATCGATATTCTCAAATTTTTCTGCTTTGAATTCGTTTTCCCATTTTCCATCGTTTCTCTTTAGATAATACTTTTCTCTAGTTTCATTTTCTGTTCCTGGTTTCTTCTCCTCACTTTTCTGCTTCTCCTCTAACTTCTTGTTTACGTCATTCTCTATCTACTATCTCCTCTGTTTGTGTCTAATATTCCATAAGTATTCGTTTTTCTTAGATTGTGTTTGTTCTTCTCTTTCTTTGTTCTGCTTCGAATTCTCTTTTCTGGTTTTTTCACATCTTGGATTTCCTTTTTTCTTCGTGTTCTGTTCGACTTTTTTTTGCTTTCTTGCGCTTTTCTTCAAGTATTTTTTTTTCGTTTCTACTGTTCCTACTTTTCTCCCCTAGTCGGTCTTGCCTTCACTTTCGTTCAACTTTCTGTCTGTCTTGTTTGCGCTCTTCTGTTTCCTGTCTTTAATCCCTCTTTCTTCGTTTCTTTTTCTCTTAATTTTCTTTCTTTCGTTTCCCTTTCTTTCTCGTTGCATATTTCTTTTCTTGTTCTATTTTTCCCTGTCCTTCCGTTTCTCGTACCTTTCTTAGTCTTTCTTCTTGTATTCTTTTCGAGTTTGTTTTTTGTCATCATCTTCTCTCCTTTTTGGTTTCCCATTTTTCGTATCTTGTTTTTCGTTTTATTCGTTCGTTCGTTCTTCTAAGGTCTTTCTTCTGCTTTGCCTTCTTCTGTTTCTTCTGCTTGACATTCTCCCGTATGTGTTGTTCTTTCTCTCACTTTGGTATTTCCTACTTCTTTTTTTATTTGGTAGGTTTTCAAAATTCCTCTCTTGAATTTATTTTCTTCTTCTTCTTGCTTGTTTTCGCTATACGGATATTAGTAATCAAATCGATTGGTTGTTCAAAAAGTTGGTCTCAAGAAGATAAACAACATTATAGAAAAGATTGTGGTCGTCCTAGAAGGAGCACCGAATAGGAAACTAGAAGAACTTAAACTACAGTTTCGTACGCCAGCGTACATTTAAAATCCATCTATGGCATCATATCAAAGTCCGCGATTATTTTGAACGCTGGTGCTTTCCATAAAACCATTGCACACTATTAAGCTAAGTATGGTATGGTACGATCTGTACACGCGAGTCTTGATGGACCGTTGGCATTTCTCAGACAAATCTATTGTTTTAAACTCCGAAACAGAGCAATAAATAACCGCGAAACCCGATTTAAATTGACAAGTGAAGCGAACTTGATGTTTTCAGAAGGTATGTACCTACATTCGAACAGCATCCACTATGAATTTACAGTAAATTGTTAGCGTTTCTTGCTGTCAGATGTGATGAGAGTACCACGTAAGCTGCTGACATTGTTGCCATTGCGTTACCTTTTTATCTTCCTGCATTAGGCTAATGTCGCGTTCGATAGCCACTTGTGTGTGTGTGTGTACTTGTTATCGATAGAAGCGACTCTCGGATCGACATAGCTTCAAAACATCGTCGTATCAATTATTTTTATTATTTTTAACCCTCAACTTCTCGTCATATTAATTTGACAGAATTGACGTTTGTGTAATAACCTCAAAATTCTCTAATATATGTGATTCGACGAATAAATCAGGGAAATACAACGCTGTAAAGCAATACCGACACATTAACAAACTCCTCACTAATTAGCCAACAAGGCATTTAAGCGAAATTCTACCAATTCCATCGTAATAATCCGGACGATATATCCGTTCTTCGAAATTTATAGTTGGCAGTACCTGAGCGCACGGGATCCTTCACTTTAAATTGAACCCGAAGTGGTGTGGTATAGTATACAACGTAAAGCGACTTCTGCACACACACACATGTACATATTGAAAAGAGAAACGTCAGATGTTCCCTCTATACTCTAACTCTGTTTGTTGTGAAGTCAAGAACGAAGAGAAATACTAGTGTGGTACCTGCGCCATCTGATTTATTATCTAATTAGTTTCGACAGGTATATAGAGGGCAGGTACGTCGCGCGGTAGCCGAATGCAAAGACGAAGACGAGAGATACCTTCATACATATGGATTGTCGTTACCTTATGGTAAGTACAAGAGAGTGTTACAGTTGTTCCACTCAGAGACAAAGATGGAATTGTAAATAATCGAATTCGTTGTTCGTATCGATCCCGAATGATCGGGGAATAAATAAGAAAAAAAGAAAGAGAAGAGACGGGCATCGATTCCCAAAGGAGGATCTCGTTCTCTCTACGGTTTAGCGTTATTTAATGGGCCAATTTAATACACGTTTATGGGATCGACAATTTTCGCTTTATTAGAAGGATAGTTTTCAGGTTACATCATCATTGTTAGCAACGTTACAATTCACAATGTAATCCATGCTGTTAAGCCTTTATTATTTTAGTAATTATGTGCAGGATTTGATTAATTTTGTTGCACTTTAATCCCCAAAAGAGCAAGAAACTCTGAAATTAGAACGCAAATAGTTTCTATACTGGTCCGACACAGTTTCTATAGCTCCGACATAGTTTCTACAAAAACCCGACACCATTTTTGGATACATAAATAGACGAATTTATTGCTCCGATGTAATTTCTGTACTCATTCGACTATATCTAACTCCAACGTAGTTTCCATAGCTTCGATGTTGTTTCTGTATATCGGAAAGTGGAAGAGTTTATAGCTCCGACATAGTTTCTGGATAGATTCGGCGCAGTTTCTAAATAAAGTAGAACCCCGATTATCCGAGTATAAATCGTCGGAGCCAACGGGAAATCCCCTTGATCCGTGTGTGTGTGGTTCCCCTATTTATGTTTTTAGACTATTTTTAACATGCGAATTTGCATGAATGCAGTTCGTCCTTGCGTTTGCAGGCGTGAAAAGGTAATTCCGAATTTTATAAAAAAATCCTTTAACATAACGATTACAAATGACACTATAGTTAGTAAGTTTAGTAAAATAAGAGACACTATATTTCAAAAAACACTGAATTTATGTATTCGGGACACTTACATTACACTTGAAAAAATTAGAAATGGCATTTCAACTACGGAAATTGACATCCGTAGTAAAATGTCATCTCATGATTACGGTGAGTTTTTTGAAAAAGTAAATTTAGATTTTCAAAGAAATTTTAATAAAATAAAAAATAGTAATATTAAAAAGATAGAAAATCTTTTAAAAGAAAATATCAAGAATCATTATCCAATTTTACAAGAAGATTGGATAATAAATTTAACAGATATAATAATTCCGGAAAATGTAAAGTTAATTATTAGTTTAGGCCCTAAATTCTCAGTAGATGTTAACCACATATCTTTAGATGATTTAATTTGTAATATAGAATACATTATTCAAAATTCTGTAGTACCGAACAAGCAAAACACATTACGTAACAAATTAGTAAACATCATAACTAATTACAAAAACAGGCGTAATAACAAACACAAAGATACTGATTTAAATCGTATGTTAAAGGAAACAAAAAAGTTTTTAAGTAATAACCGAGATATTATAATAACTAAAGCAGACAAAGGAGAAAAAAGTATAATAATGTACAAAAAAGATTACGCAGCCAAAATGCATTCATTATTAAACGATCAAAACACTTACATTACATTATAAAAAGACCCGACTAACAAAATTCAAAGTGAAAATAACCAATTAATCACTAGTTGGTTAAATAGCAATTATATAGACGAATCCGTAGCTAAACATTTAAAAATATATAATTCGATAACTCCGCGAATTTATGGCGTACCTAAAATTCATAAAACTGATATTCCTTTAAGGCCGATTGTAAATTGTATACAATCACCAACATACAATTTATCAAAATTTTTATCCAAAATTCTCAGTAATGTTGTAGGAAATACAGAGTATCATGTAAAAATTCGTGGGAATTTGTTAATTTCATTAACAAAAAATCCGTACCGTGTAATCATGAAATTATCAGTTTAGACGTTGTATCTTTATTCACAAATGTTCCTACAGATTTGGCATTAAACATTATAAACAAAAAATGGAATTTAATTCAAAATTATACAAATTTACCAAAAAATGAATTCATGTTGGCTGCAAAACTTTGCTTAAATTCTACATATTTTCAGTACAATGACACAATATATAAACAAATATTCGGTACAGCAATGGGTTCTCCATTATCTGCTGTTATAGCAAATTTAGTAATGGAGGACTTAGAGCAGGTCTCACTTGACAAACTAAACTGTCATGTGCAATTTTATAAGCGGTATGTAGATGATTGTATATGCTGCATACCAAATGATAAAATTGAACATGTTCTACACACATTTAACACATATCATGATAGGTTAAAATTTACTTTTGAAAGAGAAAATCAAAATTCTATAAACTTTTTAAATGTAAAGATACTACATGATAACACACAAATAAAAACAAACTGGTACATTAAAGACACTAGTAGTAGTAGGCATTTAAACTATTTTTCAAACACTTCGGTAAATTTTAAAAAAAGCGTAATTAACAGTTTAGTAGATCAGGCTATTAAATTAGCTCACCCTGATTTTAGAAAAGAAAATTTAAGCAAAGTAAAAACAATACTAGAAAAAAATAGTTATCCTAAAGAGTTTTACAATAAATTAATCACAAAAAGAATAAATAAAATATATAACACAGGTACAAAATCAAATAATAACATATACCACACTATACCATATATAAACAATTTAAGCGACACAATAAAACACGAATTAAAAAAATCAGACATTCACATAACTTTCATACCTACCAACAATAGACATTTATTCACAAATTTAAAAACACCCATTAAACATGATAATCAAAGTAATGTCGTTTATAAATTAGATTGCAAAGATTGTAATAAATGTTATATCGGACAAACCAAACAATATTTAAAGAAACGAATTTATAACCATCAATACACTGTTACACATAACGTCACCGCTGAAACTGCTTTATCTAAGCACTCTAAAGATAGACGACATAATTTTGATTTTCAACACACTAAAATTTTAAAAAAGGAAAATAATTATAAAAAAAGATTAATTTACGAAATGATATACATTAAGAAAGATGAAAACGCGGTAAATTTTAGAACGGATATTGATAATTTAAGCGTTATTTACAATAATTTAATTCACGCATGAATTTTATTAATTTTAAGCTCTTGACTAGGTTTTTTTTTGCCATGTTTTTCCCTAGTCCTTGAACAGAATTGTTAGAGCTTGACAAAAAAATAGATTGATATACGAATAATTCAAATCATTTCAATTTCTAATGTTGAATTAAATCATTATTCCTTCATTATTACTTGTGAATATAATTAAAATTCGATATATCAATGAATTCTTTGTTTTAATTAATTTTGTTGATAGGCATGGCAATTTATATTTATATTATTAGTAATTTGACACATATTAAATGTCAATTTCTTCCACCGAAGAAGTTATTTAACGAAAACATATTATTATATGTTATGGAATAAATTGGTATGTAATTATTTATTGTTTTATTGACCTCTATAAGTGGAAATAAATCAGGAATTAAAAGATAGAGAACTATACGTACTCGCATAATTATTTCGTTGAAGATCCGGTTAAGTGTATACGAACTGCTTTGTTTAGGTATTCGTTTGCCGTCTTATAAAAAAGATCAAAATAAGCGTAAAAGAAAGGTAGTTCCTATTGAAGAAAAATTAAAAGCCATCAAAAGAATTGAAGCAGGAGAGCCACTTAAAAATGTTGCACGAGATTATGGAGTCGGTGAGGTAACAGTTGGAGATTGGAAGAGAAACCGTACGAAAATAGAAGATTAGTGTATAAAAAGTCTGTTCTACACAGTACTAGATTCGTCTTTTTTGCATACTAGTTTCTAGTAAGTTGAAAATAGTATCATGTAGAACACGAATATTGTTCCAAGTTTTCATGCTATACTATATACTATACCAGTTTCAAAACTAGATCCTGTCCTACTTTTCATACTAAATTGAAATTAGAACATGCGCGAAGAGAAGATTTGTCAGGTTAACCAACACAAATCTAGCGATCAGCTGATCGTTAATCGTAGCTGCATTTATTTAAAGGTTAAGTGCGAATGAAATATACTTTATCTCTGAGATCACGGTTGCAAAATTTTTCTCGAATGTGTAACCTTTATTTCTAGATTTATTTTTTTCAAACTTCAAGGTCTAGATCTAGCTACTAGAAACTAGTATGGAAAAAAGACAAATCTAGTAGAACAGGCTTAAAACAAGCATATTCGTCTTCAAGAAGAAAGTCAATGAAAAAAGAGTATGAAAAGGTCAACGAAGCTACATTCATGTGGTTTAACCAGCAAAGATCAAAAGGTGTGCCTCTGTCAGGTCCAATTTTACAACAATAATATTAGTAGGCAATTCCCAGAGACGCATAGGTTTACCGACAGTTCCAGATGACTTGACAGTTGGAAAAAAACGATACGGTCTACGTCAACTGACCGTATGTGAAGAAAAACTTTCTGCTGATATATCATCAATTGAAAAATGTAAGGAATTATAAAATGCTCCCATCAAAAACACTGGCATCTCGACAATAAAAATCAGCTCCTGGGCACAAACGCAGTAAGGAAAGATTAACAGTAATGGCATGTTCCAATGCATCTGGCAGGCACAAACTCCCACTGATGGTGATTGGCAAGTCAGTACGTCCAAGAGCTTTAAAAAACATCTCACCCAAAGCCCTACCAGTTTATTGCAAAAGTCAGAAGAGCACTTGGATGGATGCGACCTTATTTACTAACTGGTTTAAAGAAGAGTTTGTGCCATCTGTGACTAAATTTTTGAAGACAAACGGTCTCCCTATTAAAGCAATTTTGTTAGTGGACAATGCTCCCTCTCACCCTGGGGATGAACTTCACGTAGGCAACATTGTTGTAAAATTTTTTCCTCCAAATATAACCAGCATAATGCAATCAATGGGCCAAGGCGTCCTCGAAAACATTAAAAAAATTATAGGAGTTTATATCTTGAACATGTATTAGAATTCACAAAAAAAGAAGGGAATATTATCAGTGGGATAATGAAGATTACACTGAAAAATGTTATTTACTGGGTAAGCCAAGCTTGGGCTTCTGTAATCTTAGCCAAATGTTATTGATATAGAGAACTATGACACTGAAGTTGATATTCCGTTAAAAGAATTAGCTTTGAAATGGAGAAGCCGTAGAGAAATGTCCTCTTCAAATTTTGACAGCGAGACTGAAGATGAACAACAAAATTTATTTGAATTCATGCAAAACTTAAAAGGTTGCGAAAATATCACAAAACAAGACGTTGATGAATGGGTTATAGCAGATGATTTAAAAGAAGAAATGAGAAAGTAGGTATTTATATCGAGGACGTTCGTTTATCATGGAGCAAGTCTGTCAAATATTTGCGTATGACGTTGAACTGAAGACTAACTCTAGGCACCGTTTTGTCGCAGCATGGTCTGTGGTCTCCTAGCTGATGTGCCGTAAAAGTCAACTCAGCCTTAGGCCGAAACTGTTGGTCTAGACAACTTTCCTGAGACCTATTATTACTTATGGCTGCTTAGTCTGATCGAGCTCAGCAAAAGCACACAGAATGAAGTTCCACATACTTCAGAACAAGATCCTCGGGCAAATTACGAACGCTCCATGGTATGTTAGGAACGTCAAAATTCATCAGGACCTGGGAATTCCAATCCTTCTCCAGTACGCGGCCGAACTAGCGGAAAAAACCCTGGAACGGGTCTCAAGATCTGAAAACCCACTCATCTGACCAAGGTTAATGAGATCACTACCTCCACCACCAAGCCCCTTTGAATCTACCGACATCATTCTCAGCGTCAACGCCACTGGATCCTGATGTACTTCTCTGTTTCATTTTATATTATATCTTCTTTATTAAATAAAGTGTACCTTCACAAAACTTCCAATCAGAGATGGCAACTAAATATTTTATCAGATTACATTGCAAAAACATCGGGGATGGTCCCTCATATGAGAAGACCATAGGGTTTAGGGGTATAAATCCAACCCTGCAATGAGATTGAACGACCATAGTACTAGTAGTAGATTGCATCGTTTGATCTCCTCTGTCTGACCTCTGTGGTCTTCCTAGGCATGCCATTAAAATTAATCGATCTATTTTTTACATATGGGGCTTCGTCGTGGTCTTGTGTTGCCAAATCTCACCTCAAAAACTTTGAGGCGCAACAGCACAGAATTTTCCAAATCATAACGGACACCCTTGCTATATCCGAAACCTCGATCTATGCCGCGAATTTGAGATTCCTTCCCTTGAAGAATACGCATTTCGATTGGGAATTAAAATCTTGAAAAGCCTAGAAAAATCAACAAACGATCCTATTGTGACAAACAACGACCGAGCTTGTCCCGGACAGGCCACCCTTGACATCATCGCAATTCCGGGACTGACTCTTATACAGAAGTCTTCTTATCAGAAGTCATCTGCAACCCAAACTTTCCACACCATTCCGCAACCAGAAAGGATTGGAGGAGAAAATGGAGGAGAAAAGGGCCAGAAATACAAAATATGGATCAGAGAAGTAGGTAGCTCTATAGCTCCGACGTAGTTTCTGCACAAGTCGGTCGTGATTTCTCTTGATGCCACGTAGATAAGTTTGACGATTTTTGGAAACAATCTTTAGTTTAATCTTTAAAAACCCTCAGCCGGGCTTGTGGCCTAATGGCTAGTACACTTGATTCGTAGTCCGGCGATAGCGGTTTCGAACCCCAATACTTCCTTTCTGAATTTGGTTTTCTGTAATTTTACAAATTCCACGGCAAATGCAGAAAGGTACCATCTTAAATCGGTCTACAGCCACAGGCGTATGCCCGGCCAGCCGATGCCCCCTGTAATTGGGGTAAGCTGTTGGTAGGATGCTAAGATTTAGACATGAGAAAGCTGTCCACACGTTGGGTGCCAAGCTTGCTCGCGTGAGATAAAAACGTGTTTGAATGAATATTTCCAACGCTCTGTTGGCGTAGTTTAGGCGCCTATTAATTACTGTAGATGAACTTTGGATATATCATTTTACGCCCGAAACAAAAATAGCAAAAACTGTTCTCCTTTCCGTCTGGGAAAGTGATGGCTACTGTTTTTTGGGATAGTCATGGAGTTATCTCAATCGATTATCTTCAAACAGGATAAAGTCATTAGAGGAGCATATTGCGGATTATTACTTGATCGGCATGGCGAAAATCCACGAATTATGGTTTGAACTGCTTAATTATCCTCCTCACTCAACCGATCTAGCCCTATCTACCCCCCCCCCTCCCTCCCTTTCTCCCCCCATCTATTTGAACAGGTTGAAAGGATGAGAGCCATGAGAATTATTATTAATCAGAAGTTGACAGTATGATTAGTTAATCGTCACATGCAAACTGGATTAGCCCGCATTGTTCCAGATTGTTCTTATAGGTGATGATCCATCTAGCTCCTTCACTAAGCATCGCCAGAACATCCGTTCAAAGGATTCTAACCTCTAGATTTTAACGAAGTAAGAGTCCTGGGACTAGTCCTAGCATCCTCAAAAATATGCTAATTGGTCTGGGAATTGTGGCTAAATTAATAAAGTATTGGATTTAATTTCTAAAAATGATCATTTCTTTTGAACCCTCCTGTATAGATATATTAATGAAGTCTGGTGGTATAAAAACTATTTACCCGAATATACAAGACCGCACTTTCACACATTCTTCTTCCTGTCCTCTTCCTTTCCGAAAACTTCACGTTGGTCGATACATGTTGACAATTAAATCACTCCGTTGGCTCAATGATGGTCGATCGTAGTTGACAGTTTAATAAGCACCTAAAGTTATAACTTTTAAAGTTTTAAAATCAATTCGATTCCTTTTATATATCATGGAGTGTACATAGAAAGTATTCGGTACATCATTTTCCTATCTTACCATTTTCTTATTTAAATTACAGATCTAACCATATTAGAAACATAAAGGAGACAGACACTTCATGATTCTCACAATTTATTCGTAGTTAGAATAGATCGAAAGCGAAGAGGACAACTTGATCGATCTAATCGATACCGTACATATATACCGTTCCCAATCCAAACGATGTGAATCTTCCTTCGCCGTTTCGTTACCTCAGGCCTTATCGATGTCAGACGATCTCGATCTTGATTAAACGTTAGATTTACGTAATTGCGTCTCTCGGGTGTCTCGTTTTTTTTTTTATGTAAAACATTAACGTGACGTCGTGGACGGGGTGTTATTATTTCGATTCGGACGGATATGTGGGCGAAATATAAGTGTCTAGATTTTGATGTAGTAGCAACGATCTCTGCTTAAAAAAAATTCCTGAAGATGGCGGTTAAATCGTCGAAACCTACTAGAGGTGTGACGTAGAATAGTCGAAGATGGGATGGAACAGAAACATAAGCGTAACGATATATAATGCGATCCGAAACAATAGAGTAACGCGAAACAATAGCACCTGAAAATGGCTGTGTTCATCATCAGCCAGTTATATAGTGTGAGTAGGAAAACAAACAACGGAACAACAACGTTGATATAACAGAGAGTGTGTGTATAGAGATGGAAATATATCGGTTTTAGCGTCGCGGCGTGGGTGGTTGTACGAAGAAGAGAGGCGGTAAGGGAATAACACCAATTCCACACCGTATGACATAAAACGGGGTCCGATAACACGCTCCTCGCATAATAGTTCTATTGCATAATAGGTAGTCCGACGCCGCTGTGTGTTAGAACGTTCACGAACGATGAATGCGACCGTGTGGATGTGTGAGTTGGTCGGAGAGAGAACCTTATCAGAAAATGACTCATAACAACTGACAGACGCGAACGGAAATTGGAATAAGAAATTTTCAGGCGTAAAATGAAAGATAGTAGTCCCGTAATTTCCTACCATCTGCGGAGGCATTCGTAGTACAGTAGTTGTAGTCGGGGTTCGCCTTTATGGGTGGGGAATCACGATTGTCGATGCCGACGAAAGAGTGGTTTATACGCGGACAATGTTCGAACCCCTACGTTAGTCAAAAATATTGAATCGTGCAAACGTTGTGTAAACTAAAACGTATATTATTCATTGTAGGGAACCCCTTATATTGCATGAGTCTCTGAATTATATAAATCGGTATATATGTACCTACAATTTATGATATTCCATAAAGATGGATCTTCGGTATACGTATTGTTGTAACAAACTTGACGTTTCGCTGATCATACTGTCAGCGTCAACGTCAAGAAACGCCAAGTTTGTTACAACAACCACTGCAATACCCGAAAGATACATCTTTATAGAACAGTGGCCGTGAAAGCCTACATTCGATTAATTTATGATATTGCTCGAACTAACTGTAGCATTCTCGTAGTACCAATTCCTGGCTAGCAGAGTGACGTCTTATTTACGTGTACGATAGATGGCATATTTCGTAATCTTTAGGTAAGATTGGAGGTAATATCTACGTAAAAACTACGTGTTAATGTCACATCGCAAAGACGTAAAGTTTAGACGTAATTCAGACGTATAAAAACAACGTCCAAATGACTAAATTCCAGGACGTATTTATAACGTCATTTTTAAGGGATTGTTAATATGAAAAAGCTAAAAAAAATTAGACGACCCGAGGCCGGGCAGGAGCATTGAGGTGACCACGCCAGCACTTATCCAAAAAGTTGAAAAAATTGTACTCGAAGATGCTCGACTAAAGAAGAAACAACTCGCAGAAATGGTTGGAGTATCCGATACAACAATTTTTAAAATCCTACACGATCATCTCGGCATGTCTAAGGTCAGCTCAAGATGGGTGCCGAGAATGCTCACGCCGCCGCAAAAACAACAGCGCGTAGAGTGTTCGCGTGCATTTTTGAACCTCGAATTGTTACTGGAGACGAAACTTGGGTTCATCATTATGAACCTGAGTCCAAACAAGACTCCATGCAGTGGCATAAAAAGGGCACAGCACCTCCCAAGAAATTTAAAGTGTCACAATCAGCTGGGAAACTCATGGCAACGGTATTTTGGGACTCGGAAGGAATATTGTTGATTGATTATAAAGATAAAGGTGTTTCTATAACCGGAGAATATTACGCTTCAATATTAGAGCGACTAAAAGAAGCCATTAAAGAGAAAAGACGGGGAAAATTGACGAAAGGTGTGCTGCTTTTGCACGACAACGCGCCCGTCCACAAGAGCCGCGTTGCGTTAGCTGCCCTGCATAAGGTGGGCTTCGAAATTGTGAATCACCCACCCTACAGCCCAGACCTGGCCCCGAGTGATTATTACCTGTTTCCGAAAATAAAAAAGAGTTGCGGGGTAAAAAATTTACTGCCGATGATGAAGTCAAGGAGGCAGTTTTCGGCGTATTTTGCAGATAAAGAGAAATCATTTTTTTATGAGGGTATAAATAAATTAATTGAAAGATGTGAAAAATGTATCCGTCTTGCAGGTGAATATATTGAAAAAGAAAAATAATTTGGTTTTTTTATTTCCACCCCTTATCCCCCATTCCGCGAATATAAAAACGCTCCCCTCGTATATTACTATAGTGACTGCATATAATAAACGTCATATTTGTCGACGTCATATGAGTAACTACTATTATTAGTAACTAGTTTGCGTATTTAAAATCACTAGAGTTATACAGCTTCATAACATAGAGGTGTTGGATAAGGAGTATTATTACTTAATTGAATTTTGAAAAATCCTAGGTAATGAATTTAGGTTATGTTTTATGTTCATAGTAAGAGAGATTATTATATTTACCTGTTTCATTTATTTTCCAAACAATTACCTAACTATATCTTTGAGACGGTTAAAGAGTAATATGGAATAATAATGGACTAATATTTTCAACGGAAATAGCGACCTTATTCTAGCAACCAAAATCTGACAGATAATCCATGCCTTAGCATCCCCTAACAGCTTGCGCCAATTACAGGGGGCATCGGCTGGCCATGAGTTATTATTACGCCTGCGGCTGTAGACCGACTTAAGATGTTACCTTTCCGCATTTGCCGTGGAATTTGGAAAACTACAGAAAACCAAACTCAGAAAGGAAGCACCGGGGTTCGAACCCGGTACTGCCGGACTGCTAGTCAAGTGTGCAACCCACTAAGCCACCAGCCCGACAAATGTCAGATATTAGGTCATACGGTGTCAAAAATACGTACCTACCTGTACCTACATTCAGAGATCATATGAAATAAAAATATTTAAGTAGACTATAGTTGTTGTATTATTTGTGGACGGGCACAAATCCCATTTGACATATTATAATTTAAACACTTTCTGC
>CM043019.1:16278045-16346613 GCA_023690525.1 Holotrichia oblita | reverse complement strand
GGAAACATTTTATTTTAAAGTCGATTTAATATTCCCGCCTTTTAGTCGCGCTACAAATCAATATACTACAAATTTTCAATGCTAGACTCGTCTAATTGTTAGAGGGCAGCACTGACCCATAAAATTCAAATTTTAGAGAATGGCGTACTACTATATTACGTTTAATTGTCACTTAGATGCGCTTGTAGTGTAACTATTTATTTATAGATGACGCCACAAGAATTGAAAAGGCTAAATTAAACTACGTATATAACATATTACCTTATAGATATTATTAGAAAAAAATCCTCGGAAACGTTTTTTTATTTGTAATATTTTTAGTACATTTTGCAACACTTAATAAATTACCCGTTTAGTTTAAGATCAAAGTTGACGTTCATTTCAAAATTCAAGACGCTTGACAAGCTATAATTTTTGTTTCTTCTTTGTAACTGTAGCCGGTGTAACGTCAGCGTAACAGTCTGTCAGTTTCAATGACAGACGTAGAGAAATTACTGAAGATGAGACGAAAAATAAAGAAATACCGACCTAAACTCGGATATATTGTGAAACAAAAAATAAAGGTGTATTCTTTAAGTATCTAGTTATCTGTATAAAAAAGAAAAATTCAAATTTTATCATTATTATCATCGTAGCAATAACCATTGAAAACCGTTACACTAGAAAAGTAATTTAAAAATAAAAGAAACACGACATGAATTTTTTTTACTAATATAAGCACTGCGTTTACCACTGTCGACAAAAAAAAACGGTGTTTAATGTTTCGTTGGCCCGTTCAAAATGACATACGCGTAATGTATTAGCTTGTACAATGCGACTATAAATGATTGTAAATTTTCGACTTAAGTTAGCAACACTTCTGTAATTTTATGTTAGCACACCTGATTTTTAAATTTAAATTTGTCATATATGTCAAAGTAAAAGTCATACGAATAAAACCACTCAATTTCATTTTAACAATGGTATTTACTATTGAGCAAAACACATTTATCGTAATGGCTTATTTTCGAAGCGGCTTACAAAATGATGGTAATTGGATATATTCGCTGCAATCAACTCTTGAGCAATCTGTTGTAATGTATCCAGAGGACCAAGTTGATTACCGTAGCTTTACTATACACACTACAAGAGTACGTAAGATCCTAAAACAGCATTTACATCCGTATAAATTTACAATTGTTCAGCAACTTCACCCATCTGATTTCGTACTACGAACACAGTTTTGTTACTGGTATAATAACAATCTGCATAATAATATTGACCAGCAAAATATCACTTTTTATTCGGATGAGGCTTGGTTTCATCTGTCTGGTTATGTTAATTCCCAGAACTTCAGAATTTGGTCGGCAGAGAATCCGCATAACTTAATCCAAGTTCCATTGCATCCAGTTAAAATCGGTGTTTGGGTGGCAATGTCACGACAAAGAATTATTGGTCCGATATTCTTTCAAGAAACGATTAACGCTCAACGATACCAAACCATTATTGTGGAATCATTTATAAATCAATTGGATGACATAGAGTTAACCAGTGGTTATTTTGAGCAATATTCAGCTACAGCAGACACTGCACAAATAAGAATTATAATTATTTACACCAATTCTTCTCAGACCGTTTGATTAGTGTAGGTTTGTGGCCAAGTAGATCTCCCGATTTGACGCCGCTAGATTTCTTTTTGTTCCCTTATTTGAAAAACACAATATATCGGAATCAAATACAGAATTTACAACAGTTACGGAACGCTATTGAGGGGGCAATAGCAAATGTAGGACCTGAAATGTTAACTAATGTATCTAACAATTTATCACGACGAGTACAGTGTTGTTTAGCAGTGGAAGGTCGACACTTTGAGCATATTCTTTGAATAATTTTTGTTTAGTCTTTTAAAATATGCGTTCAAAAAACTCGTTTTCTATAAATCTTCCTTCTAGTATCAGTAAACAAACATGCATAACGCATCCATATGATAAAAATGACATAACCTACAAAGTTGTACCTATATGCGAATAACCAGGCAAGCCAATTTTTCAGTGTTGCCAAAGTAAATATTTGTTACAAACATTTATAGTCACTTGGTATATATGTTTACATTATCCGAGTATTAAACGTCGTGTACGGCGTTATGTTGGCATGCCTGATGCGTCGACCGAATCGAAAACTGAGCTAATAATAGCCCTTTCGTCTTTCCGAAAATCTCAGCAGACAGTGGCGGCTGCAAGAAAAAAAAAACGCTAATTAAAATGATTTAATATTAAATTTCGTCTTGTATAAACGTCAAATTGACAGTTATTGTTTGTTAAACGTCAATTTGACAGTTGTATATTTGGCATTTTATTTTCACACGTATAATTGTAGATATTATGCATAATAATGCGTTTTGCTTCTCTCAATATTTCTGATTCTATTTTAAGCAAAATTATTGTCTGTGTGCCCAGCCGGCACTAACCGCCTCTGGTTGAAAGAAGAAAGGCGAACACATGTGGCGCGGATACGACGTTCTACCGAGATGAGACAGTAATATGCCATCACGAGCTCCTCATTAAGCCAGATACCCCGGCTAATGTAAGGAGTACAAGCCGCATGTCAAAATAACGAATTAATCAGCGAAAGGTTCCTCTTTTACTTTAAGCGGGCGCGTCTAGTGCAATTCTCCTTTTATGTTTATAGGCATTTTTATGTTTATTAAGTTGGCTCTCTTATTCATGTTATAAACATTTGACGTTTCGTGTATTTTTTGGCGTTTATAATATCGATTCGCTTCCTAGAATATTATATATATGTATATAATAGTTCAAAATACTCGTTTGACATTGAAAAGATCAAACAGAGATTTTAACGTTGATGTTTTCTTGCCACGTGTCATTTATTTTATTATTTACTATTACAGTAGACATTTCTCACTTGAGCGAACATGATGGGATGTTGCGGGCAAATATTTCAAGCGCCGTAATAATTTAATTGCTTAATTTTCAAGTAAGTGTTAGTATACACGGCGACAGAACTTCTGTCTCTGGTTGTCATTATAACAGGGTTGTATTCATTATTATTATTGTACATATTTACGAAGTGAACATTTTGAACCGTCCTGGATTAGTAATAATACAGGGTGCACAAAGTCAAGTGAATCATCTAAAATTTTCAGTTGGGAACACTGAGTAATTGACAGCAATCATAGCGCGAACGAACTTGCATGTAAATTGTTTTGTTTGTTCTATTAACGTTATCTATACTACGTCAGTAATCTACAAATAAGCCGGCAACCCGATGAAAACCGCAGGTAAATAGCAGTATGTAGACGGTAATAAATGCAATAGAGAAATAACAACAAAATGACAGCGAACGAAAACAACCAAATGACAGAAAATACATATTTGTTCAGTGTAGCTAACTGTAGAATGTAAAAATCAATCGAACCAGGGATTTTTATGCTATAGTGGAGGCACGATAAGTTCCAATGCACGTCATCAATAAATCGTGACGTCAGATTTTACACAATTGCCGGATATACTGACAAACTCCCCTTCAAACCTAACTTAACTTCTATATTTATGTATTATTTACTTAGGTACTATGATGTAACGTGCCATCGAAAAAAAACATAATTAGTGTAGGCTATGTAAATGTTTTTGATCGTTGCTTTAGCCACTACCACATAATGACATTTATTATTTGACATTTTATTATATCCAATGACCAAAGTTTATAACCTCAAATTAAATGTCAAGGAATAAATGTCATTATGTGAAAGTGGCTAAAGTAACAATCCATTCACATAGCCTACTCTAATTATGATTTTTTTCGATGTGTCTATATAATCATTATAATCGTGTATGCAGAAGTAAAATATAAGATAATCTACTTCTCTGACAGCAGTCAAGGGTAACAAAGGGCCTTTGTTATTGCGTTCTTGTTCAAAATATATATTATATAATCAGCGAAATGATTACATCTTTCGCCTGTTGATACAATGCATGTGGCATTTTGGTAAATATACGTCAACTAGTTCTAAAATGAACTTTTGGGGATGCAAAGTAATAGAAAAATTCGACGAAAACTAAACGAACTGACGTAAACGGAGAAACAGCGAAAGCGCTTGACACTCTACGAACTGTCAACATTCAAAATGACCGGGCCAATGACAACTGGCATCATAGCATTTTATCAAGTACGTTTCCAAATAGCCAATAGTAGCACCATAAAAGTACTACAATTTTGAAAATGTAATTAATGAAATAATTAATTTTAATTTTTTACAGTTTTAACTTTGTAATAACGACTGTTTGTATTAAAAAAACAGTATATTGCAATAATCTTTGAATTTATTTTGTGTGGTCACATTGCATATTTATGATGACATTTCATTATATGTTTGACGTCACGTGAATGACGTGCATTGAAACTTAGCGTGACTCGACATTACCTCTACACTTCACTTGAGAAAGTTCCCGGATAATTGAAAACTAAGATATACACTGTGATCATTTTGAACTGTCTTGAGTTGGGCATTTTAATATGGTAACACTGTGTAATTGGCGAACCTGTTTATCTATATTTTGTGGTTAGGTTTGTTATTTACATTTTACTTGTAACAAATATCAACTTAGTAAGGTTACTCATAGGTTGGACAAATATTTGAATGAATTTTTGTAAGAATATACTAATTGTACTTTATTTTTTATTATAAATCGTATATTGTCTTGAAAAAGACAGAAAAATGGTAATAAAACACGAAGAAAATATGAAAATAAAGACACTACAACAAGACAATACACACAAATGACAGCTAATACATAAGTAAGTGTTGACACTATCGTTTTGACATTTCACATATAAATCCAGTATGGACAATTCACGAATTCCCAATTTTAATGAATCCAGGGATTTTTATGTTGCCAACTCAGGACACTTTGAAATGATCGCTGTGTACTTTTTAGTTTCGTGAGTTGTCCATACTGATTTTACATGTCTAATGTCAAAACTACAGTATCAATATCTGTCAATTCTTAACTATTTTATCTGTCGTGTTCGCCAATTACAAGGTTGTCATATTAAAATCAGTGTGGCCAACTTAGGACATCCAGAAGTTGCTGTAATCCACTCTTGAATATAAAACGAAAAAATAGGAATTAGAAGGTAGTTCTAAAGCAAACAGAAAAGGCAAAATTAAAACAAAGATTTTAAACAAAATAGTATTTACTATTTGTATGAAATCTATCCGACGCAAAGCGTCTGATACCACGCATATTTGCGCCCGTGTTCCATACCAGCATGTAGTACACACAACACAATAACATCCAACACACATGTGTGTCGCCGTCTGTTTGTCAGTCTAATGCCTAATTAATGGGGAGCAACTAAACGATTCAATGACAGAAGCGACCGAGAGTTAAAGGAAGTACGATATTATGTGACTTTACAGTAAATGATTTCGACACCTCTTTCGCTGTTTCATCTCTTCTCAGATCTAATCTAATTTCTTATATGCAACATTTACAGATTGAGTTTGTAATTTGATTGAAAAAATGCAATAAACGGTAGTGTTCATTGTTTGTTCTTTTTTTAATCTTTTACTTCTATTCCAGCTGTGAACATACATTATGCGTTTCGCCTTTCAAGCTTGAAGTCTGTTTCGCAACTTCTTAATTAGTTCGTAATTAGTTTCAGTTTGCTTACGCGGTCAGGCGAGGAAAGTTTTTGATCCTTTGATGAACTTTTACTCGTCCATTTCATCAGAGAGTGTATGCATCTGGTTTCAGGAGACGGGTAATCACGGAGAAAGATATAAAGGAAGTGACGGAGATGAAAACTTCTTCGAGAGAATTCCGAGCTTCATAAAGCCGTGTAATTAATAATGGAATGGAGTATATATATGGTACAGCAGTGCAAAGTGACCGTTTATGTTCAGCTGACGCAGCGATTATGTTTTTTTTTTGAAGTTTGCGCGAGAAATTAATTTGGTAAATAGACATGATTAGCTCTATTTGCAAGGACAGATTAAAAAGTTTTCAATTTTATAATCTACATATAATTTTATTTATTTAATAACGTTTTATTAAAAAAAATATGTTTTTCGGCATTGACATTTTTGCAGAGAATGCGAACATGTTTTTATAAATAAAATTTATATAATAACTATAGATGTAAATATTTTTTACCCAGTTCTATTCCTGTGGATGAGATATATGTAGATAGTACATCATGAAAGCTTCTAGAATGTTTCACAATAATCGTGGAAGTTTTTAAGGCACGATTTGATAAGTTGAGCAAATGAATACTGAGTCTTGTACAAAAGCTTTCCACTTCTTTATATTGTGAGGTTAATTGAGTGATGGAAAGAATTGACACATTGAATTGAAACATTTCGCGAATTCGTGTCCATAAAGCGCTCGCCTCCGGCTCGCGCTTTAAACTGGTCACTCATTCGCGAAATATGATTTCACGCACTTGGTTCGTAAATAACTATTTACTGTTGTGATATAGAATATTGCCCAGTTAAATATTTTCTTAATACTGTAACCTTAGCGCCCGTTTTGAAATGTTCGTTGAGGCGCTTATGAGTTTACAACAGCTTGGCCAATTAAAAAAAAGGAAAAGTGGCGGAGAATTCAACTTGTCCTCAAACTTATTGGCTCAGTCTGTCACTTTGACGTGTGTTGTTTTAATATCCGGTGGCGCTACAAAGTGACTTTTCAAGATCATTTCTCGATGGGACCACCTCTTGATTCCTGAAGGCGCGGTGAGCTCTAGCTTCCCTAAACTGTACAAAGAGCTCCTTGAGTTTAAAGCTCAAAATTATGATCTACGAGGGAAAGTCATCAAATAAGTAACAAACTGCTGTAGGAAAGCTGAAAATCGGAGTGAGTTGTTTCCCTATCTGTCAATAGGTGTTACCACAATCTAGCTTTATAATTAGTGACAGTTGCTGTGCGCGAACACAAGCAGTGTTAAAATGGCGACCGTGCTGGAAGAGTGTATACTGTGGAAGAGCAACGTGCTGTTGTGTGCGACTTTTTCTGGGCAAAAGGACTTTCTACAAAAGACATCCATAAGGAAATGTCTCCTTCTTACGGTGAAAAACGAGAAAATCTCTCAAGCACGCTCAAAAGTTGTTGACGATCAGTGAAGTGGTCGACGGGTGGAAGAGATGATTCGAACTGATGACACCGGGTAACAATAGACAGTATAGCAACTGCAATAGAGTGTTCTCATGGTTTAGCCTACAAACTGATGCACGATCGTTTGAATTTTCGAAAAGTTTGCTCACGGTCGATACACAGTGAAAGGGCAGAACATGCTTATCAGGATTGTTATTGCAGGTGATGAGTCATGGGTGCACCACTACCAAACCGAAACAAAGCCTGCTTCAATGCAATGGAAACGTCCTCACCGTGCTTACCGTGTTCTGGGATTCTCAAGGAGTATTCCCAGCCTATTTCCAGAATAGAAATGAGAAGGTGGCTGCTGAATCATAGTGTGGAGTTTGTTGTTGCTTCGGAATGCAATTCGGCGAAAACGTCCACTCTACTGACGAGAGGAGTATTGCAGTACCGACCTGGCCCCAAGCGACTACCATCTCTTCGGTCCACTCAAAAAGCATCTTGGCGGCAAGCATTTCGAGGGTGACAACGATGATAAGTGTATTAATGTAGATGGGGATTTTGTTGAAAAATGAAACTAACTGACTTCTCCTCGTATAATGGTGTTTTTCCGACCAATATTGGCTTATGGCGTCATCACCTTGCCCAACGCCGCCAAATAACACGTTAAGAGGCTCAATGCTTTGCAGATCAGGTGCTATGTGTCATCCTTAATGCATCCTGGTTTGTAACAAGCATACAAATACATAATAAAGACCTCGAAATACCAACTCTTACCGAATATGTGATGGCGCTGGCCAGGAACACTTTACAGAGGCTTGCTCGGTCGGAGAACGTATTGGTTCAGCACTTGGAGGAGTTGGACCCAGATTGACCTCCGCCCCGTATCGCCACTAGCCCGAAAGCCACCTCGTACAGACTAGAAGGCTCAGAGACGTTGTGTTCAGCCTTGGAGCATCAGCAGACCTTAAAAATTAGGTCTTGCATTTGGAGGAACGTTGACGAGGTCGAAACCACGTGGTCTAACCATGTTTTTTCATTGCACTCGTTTGCAGGGCGATTCCAACAATACATACATGAGCCTCTATTACAGGCTTTTTCTGTTTTTTGTATATTGTGGCATTTCTCGACGTTTTTCAACAATAGGTAATTAATGAGGTAGAAAGTTAAACAAAACATGAAATGAAGAAGTTGAAATAAGCTCCAGAGTCAACTTTGGAGTCAATAGTGTTAGTCATCATTGATAGTTTGATAACTGACTTGCATGGAGGACAGAATCAATGCATAAACTCATTTTTAGCTAAGAATTTTACAACGCTTAGGAATAGTGTCCTTGGACAGATGAACATTAGAGAAATTGTCAGTTTATCTGAGGTAGATTGAATTTCCAACATTTTTTTATCAATAATTTTTTTATCCCATAACCATCTCGAAGCAAACAAATGTGCATTTCGTCAACCAGATGCGATGATGAGTGCAGCTGCAGTGCCTTTCAAGCTCTGTTATCTGTCGAACTACCACCGCAACTAAGCATTCAATAATTATACTTATCCATTCAACAGTAGTCACTAGTGCGGGAAGTAAAAATTGCATTAAAGAATCGCATCGCTTCCCACACTAATTGTGGTGTTGGAGATTCGGTGTAATAAATTTATTGCTAGATATTCAGAGGAAATGATGAATAATAAAGTTTGATAGCTGTCAAATTTGCCATTTCGTAATACTACTAAATATATGGCAAGCAATTTAGTTCTCTTAACACATCTTATATGATATAAAAACGTTAACGAATTATATTACATTACTCCCTTCCCTATACCACACTGATGATCTCTGACGTATTATATACACCTACTTTTAACACGTTCGCCCCACTCCGCTCCTACCAGCAAACCGATGGTTGTCATCTTGACGATAATTCAGCTCTCGCTCACCGTTAGTATTACAACTCTCGTCACTCATATCATGCAGAACAGAAAAAAAAAAATTGCCACTTCATTTTTATTGGGCACTTGGATCGTATCGAGTTCTACGAACGGATCGCAGTTCGATCTCGCAGCATATCAGAAGACGAGGTAGACGCAGGTTAATTTCGGGCAATTTGTGATTATCTACTGCGCGACGGCAATCCGAGAAAACGTTACAGGAAAAATAAAGTTTGATGTCCTGCGGTAATGATATGTTCGCGTCGTCAAGGGTCTCTGAATATATTCGATTTTTACGAACCTCCTTAGATTGTTAAGGGCGCTAATAAATGTAACATTATCCCTGGTTTTATTTTATGTACCGAAAAGATATTGGACGGGTATTAAATAAAATGATAATTTTGACTCGATGTCGATGTTACGGAGGATTCAAGATTTTTATTTTATTTGTAACGAACGTTATGTCAAATTGGACATTTTAGCACTAAGTACTCAAATGTCAAATTGACAGCTGTCAACTTGACGTAATCTCGTACAATAGAAATATATTCAGGATCCCATGTTGGAAAGTCGGCTTCCCTTATTGCAAATATCTAAATTACTTGTAATGCATTGAGTAGATTCCATTTAAACACTTTACGTGACGTTTTAGTACACAAAACAAAACGTTCTTCTCCTATTATTGCCGCGTTTGTGTATTGTGTCGTTGCGGAGAAGCGTCCCTAATTCGAAGCTGGTTATACGGGGGGGTTTATAGAGAGGGTTGGCTGGTTGGTTGGGTGGTTTTACGTTGTACTATCGTCGTTAGTGCCTCCAGCGGAGCGCCGTGTAAAACGTGGAAAGGAAATGGCGCCGTTATCTGTAACACGCCCGCCGCCGTTACTAAAACACTGACTGAGAGACTCTATTCGAAAATAGTTTGTGTAATTTCCGTTTTCGAGCCACTTGTTATAATGTAATAATATGGAACAGATAAAGGCGGACCCGTGATGTGCGGTGGGGTTTTCCCCGGTACCGTCGCCGCGATACAACACCCTCTAAAATATATATTATAAACCTTTTGTGTTCTCGTATCCGTATAGTTGTCACGTAATGAGTAAGTTGTTTCAGTTGTTTGATGATTTTGAGCATTTCGGTAACATTTAAATTTGATAAAAGATAGTATACAGGATGATCGGCAAACAAGATTGACAGTTCCCAGCTAGCAGAGTAACGTCTTTAAAACGTACAGCAGGAGAAAAAAGTATCCGGACAGTGCACGAAAGAAGGAGGCTTCTTACTCAAAACCTACTGGAACTTTATTGTCCTAGAGTGCATACAAATAATGTCTGTGCCGCAGGCAGTCCATGTAGGTATACTAAGTCAATAAAGTACCCGTGCATTTTGAGTGAAGGGCGTCTTTCTTACATGCACTGGCATAGGATACTTTTTTCTCCTGCTGTACTCTTGTAGTAACATTTCGGTAAATGACGTTGTGGTCCCAAAATAACACGTGCATAATACGTCCTTTTCATAACGTACAAATGACGTTATTTGTCATACGTCTTGATTACGTTGTAATAGTACCAATTTGGCATCTTTTACTCTATATTATACCTATATAAGGTAATCTAAATGTCTACATATTTGACACATTAAGAGGCAATATTATTATATCCCATTTGACATGTAAATAATTGACAAGTTGCTAATAAATTTGACACTAATCTTCACCTATTTCTGACACTGTAAAATGCTTTGTTGTACCTATTAAGAACAAGCATAATCAATACTTAATTATTCACCGATTGCTTTGTTTGTAAAACTTTTTATTATAAAAATAAGCAACTCATAAAATATAGGTTCCATTAAAAATAGTTACATACTTGATGACTTAATTGTATTATTTAATTCATAAGAAAATTGCGAAATTTTTCCATCTCTGGGACAGAAAAAACACCCCCTATTGTTCACTGGAGCTGGCGAATTGATCGCCCTCAATATCCTCTAAAGGGTACCATAATTCATTTGATTCCAACGACCATTTCCAATGGTTAATGCCATTCAGAGTCGTAGCACTAAGAAACAATTTCTTTTGATTTGAAATTTTTTTTACCTTCCCAGGAAAATTCTGTTCTTCGTACTTTACTATTACATAATCATTAACACTTATTCCATCAAGGGTTACTGCTTTTGCGTTGGTGGAATCTAATGGACCATTTCCAACTAGATTAGGCTCTGAAAAGATTATTTTTCTTCACTCATTCTACTGAATTGAGTCGAGACTTCTCTTTTATAATCTTCTTTTCTTTATTTTCCTCTTCTTGCTGTTTCTTTTCCTGTCTTTTTCCATTGCTGTGAAGAGTACACACTTGGAATTTTCTCTTTACTTCTAGTAGTCTTTTTCCCTGAGTTTTCTTCTGAACATGGACAAAACAAAATAAACTTAAATGGGGAAGGGATTGTCTTCGCTTTCTCGGAATATATCTGTACATTCTGTTTTGGTTCTTTTTGTTTTTTGATTATGGATATTTCATCGTCTACTCGATCCTCGTTTTATTTTCAGTTACGATGGAGCGTTTTTATATTCGCGGAATGGGGGATAAGGGGTAGAAATAAAAAAACCAAATTATTTTTCTTTTTCAATATATTCACCTGCAAGACGGATACATTTTTCACATCTTTCAATTAATTTATTTATACTCTCATAAAAAAATGATTTCTCTTTATCTGCAAAATACGCCGAAACTGCCTCCTTGACTTCATCATCGGCAGTAAATTTTTTACCCCGCAGCTCTTTTTTCATTTTCGGAAACAGGTAATAATCACTCGGGGCCAGGTCTGGGCTGTAGGGTAGGTGATTCACAATTTCGAAGCCCACCTTATGCAGGGCAGCTAACGCAACGCGGCTCTTGTGGACGGGCGCGTTGTCGTGCAAAAGCAGCACACCTTTCGTCAATTTTCCCCGTCTTTTCTCTTTAATGGCTTCTTTTAGTCGCTCTAATATTGAAGCGTAATATTCTCGGGTTATAGAAACACTTTTATCTTTATAATCAATCAACAATATTCCTTCCGAGTCCCAAAATACCGTTGCCATGAGTTTCCCAGCTGATTGTGACACTTTAAATTTCTTGGGAGGTGCTGTGCCCTTTTTATGCCACTGCATGGAGTCTTGTTTGGACTCAGGTTCATAATGATGAACCCAAGTTTCGTCTCCAGTAACAATTCGACTCAATACACCATCCTTGTCTTCATTACCGAGGTCCAAAAATGCACGCGAACACTCTACGCGTTGTTGTTTTTGCGGCGGCGTGAGCATTTTCGGCACCCATCTTGCGCTGACCTTAGACATGCCGAGATGATCGTGTAGGATTGTAAAAATTGTTGTATCGGATACTCCAACCATTTCTGCGAGTTGTTTCTTCTTTACTCGAGCATCTTCGAGTACAATTTCTTCAACTTTTTGGATAAGTGCTGGCGTGGTCACCTCAATGCTCCTGCCTGGCCTCGGGTCGTCTTATTTTTTTTTAGCTTTTTCATATTAACAATCCCTTAAAAATGACGTTATAAATACGTCCTGGAATTTAGTTATTTGGACGTTGTTTTTATACGTCTGAATTACGTCTAAACGTTACGTCTTTGCGATGTGACATTAACACGTAGTTTTTACGTGGATATTACCTTCAATCTTACGTAAAGATTACGAAATATGCCACCTATTGTACACGTAAATAAGACGTCACTCTGCTAGCTGGAAATTGGTACTACGAGAATGCTACAGTTAGTTCGAGCAATATCATAAATTAATCGAATGTAGGCTTTCACGGCCACTGTTCTATAAAGATGTATCTTTCGGGTATTGCAGTGGTTGTTGTAACAAACTTGGCGTTTCTTGACGTTGACGTTGACGCTGACAGTATGATCAGCGAAACGTCAAGTTTGTTACAACAACCACGGCAATACCCGAAAGATACATCTTTATGGAATATAAATTGTAGGTATATACCGATTTATATAATTCAAGAGACTCGTGCAATATAAGGGGTTGAATGGAGTTATCCCTACAATGAATAATATACGTTTTAGTTTACACAACGTTTGCACGATTCAATATTTTTGACTAACGTAGGGGTTCGAACATTGTCCGCGTATAAACCACTCTTTCGTCGGCGTCGACAATCGTGATTCCCACCCCATAAAAGGCAAACCCCGACTACAACTACTGTACTACGAATGCCTCCGCAGATGGTAGGAAATTACGGGACTACTATCTTTCATTTTACGCCTGAAAATTTCTTATTCCAATTTCCCGTTCGCGTCTGTCAGTTGTTATGAGTCATTTTCTGATAAGGTTCTCTCTCCGACCAACTCACACATCCACACGGTCGCATTCATCGTTCGTGAACGTTCTAACACACAGCGGCGTCGGACTACCTATTATGCAATAGAACTATTATGCGAGGAGCGTGTTATCGGACCCCGTTATATGTCATACGGTGTGGAATTGGTGTTATTCCCTTACCGCCTCTCTTCTTCGTACAACCACCCACGCCGCGACGCTAAAACCGATATATTTCCATCTCTATACACACACTCTCTGTTATATCAACGTTGTTGTTCAGTTGTTTGTTTTCCTACTCACACTATATAACTGGCTGATGATGAACACAGCCATTTTCAGGTGCTATTGTTTCGCGTTACTCTATTGTTTCGGATCGCATTATATATCGTTACGCTTATGTTTCTGTTCCATCCCATCTTCGACTATTCTACGTCACACCTCTAGTAGGTTTCGACGATTTAACCACCATCTTCAGGATTTTTTTTTAAGCAGAGATCGTTGCTACTACATCAAAATCTAGACACTTATATTTCGCCCACATATCCGTCCGAATCGAAATAATAACACCCCGTCCACGACGTCACGTTAATGTTTTACATAAAAAAAAAACGAGACACCCGAGAGACGCAATTACGTAAATCTAACGTTTAATCAAGATCGAGATCGTCTGACGTCGATAAGGCCTGAGGTAACGAAACGGCGAAGGAAGATTCACATCGTTTGGATTGGGAACTGTATATATGTACGGTATCGATTAGATCGATCAAGTTGTCCTCTTCGCTTTCGATCTATTCTAACTACGAATAAATTGTGAGAATCATGAAGTGTCTGTCTCCTTTATGTTTCTAATATGGTTAGATCTGTAATTTAAATAAGAAAATGGTAAGATAGGAAAATGATGTACCGAATACTTTCTATGTACACTCCATGATATATAAAAGGAATCGAATTGATTTTAAAGCTTTAAAAGTTATATCTTTAGGTGCTTATTAAACTGTCAACTACGGTCGACCATCATTGAGCCAACGGAGTGATTTAATTGTCAACATGTATCGACCAACGCGAAGTTTTCCGAAAGGAAGAGGATAGGAAGAAGAATGTCGTTAAAATGTGAAAGTGCGGTCTTGTATATTCGGGTAAATAGTTTTTATACCACCAGACTACATTAATATACCTATACAGGAGGGTTCAAAAGAAATGATCATTTTTAGAAATTAGATCCAATACTTTATTAATTTAACCATAATACCACACCAGTTAGCATATTTTTGAGAATGCTAGGACTAGTCCCAGGACTCTTACTTCCTTAAAATCTGGAGGTTAGAATCCTTTGAACGGATGTTCTGGCGTTGCTTAGTGAAGGAGCTAGATGGATCATCACCTATAAGTACAATCTGGAACAATGCGGACTAATCCAGTTTGCATGTAACGATTAACTAATCATACTGTCAACTTCTGATTAATAATAATTCTCATGACTCTCATCCTTTCAACCCGTTCAAATAGATGGGGGGAGAAAGGGAGGGAGGGAGGGGGGTAGATAGGGCTAGATCGGTTGAGTGAGGAGGATAATTAAGCAGTTCAAACCATAATTAGTGGATTTTCGCCATGCCGATCAAGTAATAATCCGCAATATGCTCCTCTAATGACTTTATCCTGTTTGAAGATAATCGATTGAGATAACTCCATGACTATCCCAAAAAACAGTAGCCATCACTTTCCCAGACGGAAAGGAAAACAGTTTTTGCTATTTTTGTTTCGGGCGTAAAATGATATATCCAAAGTTCATCTACAGTAATTAATAGGCGCTTAAACTACGCCAACAGAGCGTTGGAAATATTCATTCAAACACGTTTTTATCTCACGCGAGCAAGCTTGGCACCCAACGTGTGGACAGCTTTCTCATGTCTAAATCTTAGCATCCTACCAACAGCGTACCCCAATTACAGGGGGCATCGGCTGGCCGGGCATACGCCTGTGGCTGTAGACCGATTTAAGATGGTACCTTTCTGCATTTGCCGTGGAATTTGTAAAATTACAGAAAACCAAATTCAGAAAGGAAGTATTGGGGTTCGAAACCGCTATCGCCTCAAGTGTACTAGCCATTAGGCCACAAGCCCGGCTGAGGGTTTTTAAAGATTAAACTAAAGATTGTTTCCAAAAATCGTCAAACTTATCTACGTGGCATCAAGAGAAATCACGACCGACTTGTGCAGAAACTACGTCGGAGCTATAGAGCTACCTACTTCTCTGATCCATATTTTGTATTTCTGGCCCTTTTCTCCTCCATTTTCTCCTCCAATCCTTTCTGGTTGCGGAATGGTGTGGAAAGTTTGGGTTGCAGATGACTTCTGATAAGAAGACTTCTGTATAAGAGTCAGTCCCGGAATTGCGATGATGTCAAGGGTGGCCTGTCCGGGACAAGCTCGGTCGTTGTTTGTCACAATAGGATCGTTTGTTGATTTTTCTAGGCTTTTCAAGATTTTAATTCCCAATCGAAATGCGTATTCTTCAAGGGAAGGAATCTCAAATTCGCGGCATAGATCGAGGTTTCGGATATAGCAAGGGGTGTCCGTTATGATTTGGAAAATTCTGTGCTGTTGCGCCTCAAAGTTTTTTGAGGTGAGATTTGGCAACACAAGACCACGACGAAGCCCCATATGTAAAAAATAGATCGATTAATTTTAATGGCATGCCTAGGAAGACCACAGAGGTCAGACAGAGGAGATCAAACGATGCAATCTACTACTACTACTATGGTCGTTCAATCTCATTGCAGGGTTGGATTTATACCCCTAAACCCTATGGTCTTCTCATATGAGGGACCATCCCCGATGTTTTTTGCAATGTAATCTGATAAAATATTTAGTTGTCATCTCTGATTGGAAGTTTTGTGAAGGTACACTTTATTTAATAAAGAAGATAGTGTTACGGCCGTACGCCTATGACTTATTCGAGAGACCTTCGAATTCTAGAAAACCTCTAGAAAAGTTCTAGATTATTCGAGTATAGAAGGTTCGGGTATTTCCAGACATATAAAAGGGGGTCGAGGCTGGACGGAGAAAACAGTCTATTATCGAACTTCGACAAGTGTACATAAATATTGTAAAAGTAAATAGTGCGCGGACATAAATAATCTTTTAGTGTTAGTCAATCGTTATTGTTTATTTGTTACTACGTTATTATTATTATTAGAAATAAATCGTTGTTGTTACTAAATATCGCCTGAATATTTATTTAAACCCCGTAAACGTTACAACTGGTGTCAGGCGTGGGGTTTGGCGATATTTGTGGACGTTACAATTGTAAAAATGGCTACGAAAGGGAACAGATTAAAGGACCTAAAAGTGGTAGATCTCAAACGGGAACTCGAAGAGAGAGACCAAGATACCAGCGGAAAGAAGAATGAACTTCAAGAGCGGCTGTCGCAAGTCATGAGAGAAAATGGTGAGGATCCAGATAATCACGGATTCGAGGTGGATGGTGGCACGAGTGAATTACAGAAAGTGTTGAAAGAAGTAGCAGAAAATTCTAGAAGCTTGAAAGAAGAAATGGTAGAAAATTCTAGAAGCTTGAAAGAAGAAATGGTAGAAAATTCTAGAAGCTTGAAAGTAGATGTGGGAAGTTTGAAAGAAGAAATGGTAGAAAATTCTAGAAGCTTGAAAGAAGATGTGGGAAGTTTGAAAGAAGAGATAGCGGAGAATTCTAGAAGACTGAAAGAAGAAATGGTGAGCTTCAAAGAAGAGATAGGAGAAAACCTAAAGAAGGAAATATTAGAAAATTCCAGAATCTTGAAAGAAGAAATAGATCAAAAGTTACTAGAAAATTCAGGTAACATAGAACAACTCTCGAAAGAACTGGACGAGCGTATAAAGGAAATTGAAATAAGATTGGGTCAAGCACATGTAACACGCGGTGATAGTTTCATCCAGCCGGAAGCAGCCGTCATACGAAGGAGGAAGATAGAATAGCACCCATACCCCATGGTCAAACCAAGCTACCAACATTTGATGGCAAAACACCTTTGGAGGAATTCTTGACACTGGTCGAAACAGCCGCCCTGGTTAATGGTTGGAGCGAGGCTGCCAAAGCATCCACTCTATCACTTACACTACGTGGCGATGCCTTGCGGGTGCTGCAAGCCATACCCTTGACGGAGCGACAGAACTATACAGAGCTTGTGAAGCAGTTGGAGATGCGTTTCGGGCACAATCACATGGAACAAGTTTACCGCTCCCAATTGAAAAACCGCTACCAGAAGCCCACGGAGAGTCTACAAGAATATGAAGCCGATGTATTTCGTTTAATCAGGAGCGCATATCCGACAGTTCCTGACGAAGTCAGTGAGAGCTTAGCTGTGGATAAATTTCTAGACGGGCTTCGGGATACGGAAACCCAGCAAGCAGTGAAACTGGCCCGTCCAAAAACGTTAATCGAAGCCTTATCTCAAGCACTTGAATTTGAAGCTGTCAAGCAATCTGTTCGAAGCCATGCCCGAGTGCGAACAGTGGAGAACCTTATAGAGGAAAAGCAGGCAGCATCTCCTGTAAAAGAATTCGTTACCCAAGTACTGGAAGCGCTGAAATCCAGGAAGGCAAGATGTTGCTGGAATTGTGGCAAGGATGGACACTTGGAGAACCACTGCCCTCAGCCACGAAGGGCACCTAAGCAAGCGCAACAAAAACGGGTTAACGTAAAGGAGCAATCGTTGGCTCACGTTGCTGGTGCCCGTCAACCATGTGTAACTGTCGCATCCATGAAGTGCCAAACCAATAGTCTTTTTGTAAACGGATTAGTCAATGGTCAAACACGAGATATGTTACTGGACACTGGTGCAACAATGACCATCATTCGTCCAGAGATACTTAAAGGAAAAACGGAAACGCTGCCAACAAGAATGGCATTACGTACAGCCACTGGGGAGTCGGTCAACGTCCTGGGTGAAACGATTGCCAACTTCCAAATTGGCGATACAAAATTCAGGTATCGCATACTGGTGGCCAACATAGAACAGGACATAATTCTTGGCATGGATATAATGGCAGAATTTGGCTTCAAACTAGACCTTCAAGGAGGAGTATTGGTTGTAAATGGCGAAGACATTGTCCTGAACCGTTGTAAAGGTATTGCCACCCGTGCGTTTTTGATCAAAGACATAGTTCTCGATGGAAGGAGTGAAACCATTGCATCGGCAACACTCGAGGACAATATTCCTGAAGGCCAAATTGTGCTGTTAGAGCCGGAAGTAAATAATAGTCTGCATCAAGGAGTACTCTTTGCAAAGACGATCATCCAAGCCAAGCCAAATTTTCCAGTCCGACTGATGAATCTTAATGATTATCCGGTAAAAATAAAAAGAGGAACCACATTGGGACGCTGCTCAGACATCTCTTCGATTGCCCAACGAGCCTGTAGTATGGCTAGCATATCTGGGCAACCGTCAAAATTATTGGACAAACTTGTTGAGACGGCCTGTGAGGGTTTGACAACCGAACAACGTCGGGCAGTGAGAACGTTAATTGAAAATTATCGAGATATCTTCCAAATTGAAGATGGTACCAAAGGAAGAACCAATGTGGTACGACACCGAATAGACACAGGAGATGCGAAGCCAATTCGTCAAGCACCCAGACGCTTACCGTTAGCAAAAAGAGAAGAAGCGGCCCAAATTATCCGAGATATGGAAAGGGATGGCGTTATCGAACCATCGAAGAGTCCATGGGCTTCTCCAGTGGTGCTGGTAAAGAAGAAGGATGGTAGTACCAGATTCTGCGTAGACTATCGACTCCTCAATAACGTAATGAAGAAAGACAGTTATCCTTTACCCCGGATCGACGATACTTTGGATACGTTGGTTGGTTGCAAAATGTTTTCAACGCTGGATCTCAAAAGTGGTTACTGGCAAGTAGACTTAGAGCCCAAAGACAAAGAAAAGACTGCATTTACGATTGGAACCGGGCTTTGGCAGTTCAACGTTATGCCATTCGGGTTATGCAATGCTCCAGCAACATTTGAGAGGCTTATGGAGAATGTGTTAAGAGGGCTATCGTGGGAAATATGCCTCGTATACCTCGATGACATAATTGTGCTTGGGAAGTCATTTGATGCTCATCTGAAAAACTTAGAAGCTGTATTTCAACGTCTCCGTGAAGCCAAGTTAAAGCTGAACCCGAAGAAATGCAATCTATTCCAGAAGCAAGTCAACTATCTTGGCCATGTTGTTTCGGAAGAAGGAGTATCGGCCGATCCAGAAAAGATAGAAGCCATTAGGAACTGGCCAGTACCAAAGGATAAGCACGAAGTTCGAAGCTTCCTCGGCCTTTGCACTTATTACCGTCGGTTTGTCTCAGGGTTTGCCAAGATCGCCAAGGCACTAACCAGACTTACTGAAGAAGGCAGAGATTTTGTATGGGACGAGGACTGTCAGCATGCGTTTGAGCAACTCAAGCAAACGTTGATTTGTGCTCCGATTTTGACCTACCCACGTCCTGACGGAAACTTTATTCTGGACACTGATGCAAGCAATGTGGGTATCGGAGGAGTCCTATCTCAAATACAGGACGGAGAGGAAAAAGTTATCGCCTACTTCAGCAAGGTACTGTCAAAACCAGAACGCAACTATTGCGTAACCAGGAGAGAATTGCTGGCAGTGGTTAAATCAATCGAGCATTTCCACAAATACGTCTACGGAAGGAAGTTCTTGTTAAGAACCGATCATGCAGCGTTAACCTGGTTGCTAAGCTTCAAAAATCCAGAGGGGCAAGTGGCGAGGTGGATTGAACGATTGCAGGAATACGATTTTGATGCAGTCCATCGACCAGGAACCAGCCATCGTAATGCAGACGCATTATCAAGAAGACCTTGTCCCAAGGATTGTGCACATTGCCACCGCACCGAAGAAAAGGAGGAGGCTTCTTGTTGTAGAGTCTCGGTAGTAGATGATCGATGCAACGAAGACCAATTTCGAGCTGATCAGGAGTCGGACCAGGATTTGAAGCACTTGCTAGAATGGAAGATGGCAGGAACCAAGCCAACTTGGGAAAGGATTGCTTCGTACACCCAGACTGTAAAATCATATTGGGCGCAATGGGACTCTCTGATATTGGAAAATGGTCTGCTGAAACGTGTGTTAGAAGACGAGGATGGAACAAACAGGAAGCTACAGCTAGTCGTACCAAAAAGGAGGATCCCCGAGATATTAGAGCTGCTGCATGATGGAACATCAGGAGGACACTTGGGAATCCGGAAGACACTAGAGAAGATCCGAAATCGTTTCTATTGGATGAATTGTAAGGAAGACGTTAAAGATTGGTGCAGAAGATGTGTAACTTGTGCTACTGCTAATGGTCCGCATCGTAAAAGAACGGCACCAATGAGGCAGTACAATGTGGGTAGTCCATTCGAAAGGATTGCAATAGACATCGCCGGCCCATTCCCTGATACGGAAAGTGGAAATAAATTTATTCTAGTGGCAATGGACTACTTTAGCAAGTGGGTTGAAGCTTACGCACTGCCCAATCAGGAAGCTATCACGGTTGCTGAAACCCTGGTTAAAGAACTCATCTGCCGATTTGGTGTACCACTCGAACTACATTCTGACCAGGGACGCAATTTTGAATCGGCTGTGTTCCAAAATGTTTGCAAAATACTGGGAGTCCACAAAACCAGAACTACAGCTTTGCACCCACAATCTGATGGAATGGTAGAACGCATGAATAGAACGGTTATAAAGTATCTGTCGAAGTCTGTGGCCGACCACCAACGTGACTGGGATCAACAACTCCATCTGTTCCTCTTGGCATACAGAGCATCAGTCCACGAAACCACTGGTCAAAGCCCAGCCAACGTAATTTTTGGCCGAGAGCTGCGACTACCATGTGACCTGAAATTTGGTTTCAAGCCCAATGAAGAAGTAGTCGGGGAAGACTATGTGTCCAACCTTCGGAAGCGAATGAATGAAATCCATAGTGCGGTAAGAGACAGTATCCACGAAGCTAGTGATCGAATGAAGGAGCGCTATGACATCAAAGCGGACGAAAACGGATACCAACCAGGGGACCTGGTATGGTTATTTAACCCCCAGCGACGACGTGGCTATTCCCCAAAGCTCCAGCGATCATGGGAAGGACCTTACGAAGTGATCAAAAGAATCAACGATGTAATCTATCGCATTAGAAAGAAACCAAGCGGTAAACCGAGAGTGATCCACTTTAACCGACTGGCGCCATTCCTTGGAGACAATCGTCAAGACCGAAATGAACAAAGTGTCCGCATTTGTAACGTCCCCAAAGAGGAAATGACATACGAGGAATTCATGGCCAACCATGGACATGGACATAAGATTCGTCATGGGGTCACAACAGAAATCCAACAAGACTTGTTTGCGGCTCCCCTGGACCATGCACTAGCTCACTGCGTGGCTGAAGACCTGAAGATGGGAAAAGGGATTGCTAGAGTGTTTCGGCAGAAGTTTGGGGGAATCGAGGATCTTCGAAAACAACGGCCACAAATTGGCAAAGCACTATACCACACTGGCAACGGCCGTCCCTTATTTTACCTGGTGACCAAGGAGGCCAGTTATGGAAAGCCGTCTTACCAAACGATGTGGGACGCGTTGAAGAGCCTGCGTGAACGTCTGTTACAAGAGGGCATCAGGAAGCTGAGCATACCGAAGCTAGGATGCGGGTTGGATGGATTGGATTGGCGAATTATAAGAAGCATGATTGAGGAACTATTCCGATATACTGGTATCGACGTTTTGGTATGCTGTTACAATCCACGCGCAACTGAAATGACAAGAAAGTCCGTGCCCTGCTATTTCTTCGAAACATCGCGGTGTAGAAGAGGAACGGAATGTCGTTACCACCACGAGCTTCCGAGAGGTACTGCTCCGGGACGGAACAGCTCTAAGGAGGGGGCAGTGTTACGGCCGTACGCCTATGACTTATTCGAGAGACCTTCGAATTCTAGAAAACCTCTAGAAAAGTTCTAGATTATTCGAGTATAGAAGGTTCGGGTATTTCCAGACATATAAAAGGGGGTCGAGGCTGGACGGAGAAAACAGTCTATTATCGAACTTCGACAAGTGTACATAAATATTGTAAAAGTAAATAGTGCGCGGACATAAATAATCTTTTAGTGTTAGTCAATCGTTATTGTTTATTTGTTACTACGTTATTATTATTATTAGAAATAAATCGTTGTTGTTACTAAATATCGCCTGAATATTTATTTAAACCCCGTAAACGTTACAATATAAAATGAAACAGAGCAGTACATCAGGATCCAGTGGCGTTGACGTTGAGAATGATGTCGGTAGATTCAAAGGGGCTTGGTGGTGGAGGTAGTGATCTCATTAACCTTGGTCAGATGAGTGGGTTTTCAGATCTTGAGACTCGTTCCAGGGTTTTTCCGCTAGTTCGGCCGCGTACTGGAGAAGGATTGGAATTCCCAGGTCCTGATGAATTTTGACGTTCCTAACGTACCATGGAGCGTTCGTAATTTGTCTGAGGATCTTGTTCTGGAGTATGTTGAACTTCATTCTGTGTGTTTTTGCTGAGCTCAACCAGACTAAGCAGCCATAAGTAAGAATAGGTCTCAGGAAAGTTGTCTAGACCAACAGTTTCAGCCTAAGGCTGAGTTGACTTTTACGGCACATCAGCTAGGAGACCACAGACCATGCTGCGACAAAACGGTGCCTAGAGTTAGTCTTCAGTTCAACGTCATACAGACTTGCTCCATGATAAACGAACGTCCTCGATATAAATACTTTCTCATTTCTTCTTTTAAATCATCTGCTATAACCCATTCATCAACGTCTTGTCTTGTGATATTTTCGCAACCTTTTAAGTTTTGCATGAATTCAAATAAATTTTGTTGTTTATCTTCAGTCTCGCTGTCAAAATTTGAAGAGGACATTTCTCCACGGCTTCTCCATTTCAAAGCTATTTCATTTAACGGAATATCAACTCCAGTTTTCAGTGTAATCTTTCTTATCCCACTGATAATATCCCCTTCTTTTTTCGTGAGTTCTAATACATGTTCAAGATATAAACTCCTATAATTTTTTTAATGTTTTCGAGGACGCCTTGGTCCATTGGTTGCATTATGCTGGTTATATTTGGAGGAAAAAATTTTACAACAATCTTGCCTACGTGAACTTCATCCCCAGGGTGAGAGGGAGCATTCTCCATTAACAAAATCGCTTTAAAGGGAGACCGTTTGTCTTCAAAAATTTAGTCACAGATGGCACGAACTCCTCTTTAAACCAGTTAGTAAATAAGGTTGCATCCATCCAAGTGCTCTTCTGACTTTTGCAATAAACTGGTAGGGCTTTGGGTGAGATGTTTTTTAAAGCTCTTGGACATACTGACTTGCCAATCACCATCAGTGGGAGTTTGTGCCTACCAGATGCATTGGAACATGCCATTACTGTTAATCTTTCCTTACTGCGTTTGTGCCCAGGAGCTGATTTTTTCTGTCGAGATGCCAGTGTTTTTGATGGGAGCACTTTATAATTCCTTAAAATTTTCAATTGATGACACATCAGAAGTTGAAGTTTGAAAACTATAAATCTAGAAATAACGGTTGCATATTCGAGAAAAATTTTGCAGTATTACCAACTATAAATCTGCCGTTTAGAAAGTCTAGATTTTAGGTTATGTTATTTGGTGTTAAAGTGTAGAATCTAGTTGAAATAAAATGTCTTTTTGTTTTATCCATGGACCACTTTCTAGCCATTCCACATATATATTTAAAAACCGTAGATCCCAGAGATAAAGTCTTATTCAAATTCGCACCTTTAAAAAAATGCAGCTACGATTAACGATCGCTAGATTTGTGTTGGTTAAGCTGACAAATCTTCTCTTTGCGCATGCTCTAGTTTCGATTTAGTATGAAAAGTAGGACAGGATCTAGTTTTAAAAATGGTATAGTATCTAGTATAGCATGAAAACTTCTGCACGATACTATTTTCAACTTTTTTTTCTATTTACTAGAAACTAGTATGGAAAAAAGACGAATCAGTACTGTGTAGAACAGACTTTTTATACACCAATCTTCTATTTTCGTACGGTTTCTCTTCCAATCTCCAACTGTTACCTCACCGACTCCATAATCTCGTGCAACATTTTTAAGTGGCTCTCCTGCTTCAATTCTTTTGATGAATTTTTCTTCAATAGGAACGACCTTTCTTTTACGCTTATTTTGATCTTTTTTATAAGACGGCAAACGAATACCGAAACAAAGCAGTTCGTATACACTTAACCGGATCTTCAACGAAATAATTATGCGAGTACGTATAGTTCTCTATAGCAAACGCAAGGACGAACTGCATTCATGCAAATTCGCATGTTAAAAATAGTCTAAAAACATAAATAGGGGAACCACACACACACACGGATCAAGGGGATTCCCCGTTGGCTCCGACGATTTATACTCGAATAATCGGGGTTCTACTTTATTTAGAAACTGCGTCGAATCTATCCAGAAACTATGTCAGAGCTATAAACTCTTCCACTTTCCGATATACAGAAACTACATCGAAGCTATGGAAACTACGTTGGAGTTAGATATAGTCGAATGAGTACAGAAATTACATCGGAGCAATAAATTCGTCTATTTATGTATCCAAAAATGGTGTCGGGTTTTTGTAGAAACTATGTCGGAGCTATAGAAACTGTGTCGGACCAGTATAGAAACTATTTGCGTTCTAATTTCAGAATTTCTTGCTCTGTTGCGGATTAAAGTGCAACAAAATTAACCAAATCCTGCATATAATTACCAAAATAATAAAGGCTTAACAGCATGGATTACATTGTGAATTGTAACGTTGCTAACAATGATGATGTAACCTGAAAACTATCCTTCTAATAAAGCGAAAATTGTCGATCCCATAAACGTGTATTAAATTGGCCCATTAAATAACGCTAAACCGTACAGAGAACGAGATCCTCCTTTGGGAATCGATGCCCGTCTCCTCTCTTTTTTTTCTTATTTATTCCCCGATCATTCGGGATCGATACGAACAACGAATTCGATTATTTACAATTCCATCTTTGTCTCTGAGTGGAACAACTGTAACACTCTCTTGTACTTACCATAAGGTAACGACAATCCATATGTATGAAGGTATCTCTCGTCTTCGTCTTTGCATTCGGCTACCGCGCGACGTACCTGCCCTCTATATACCTGTCGAAACTAATTAGATAATAAATCAGATGGCGCAGGTACCACACTAGTATTTCTCTTCGTTCTTGACTTCACAACAAACAGAGTTAGAGTATAGAGGGAACATCTGACGTTTCTCTTTTCAATATGTACATGTGTGTGTGTGCAGAAGTCGCTTTACGTTGTATACTACCACACCACTTCGGGTTCAATTTAAAGTGAAGGATCCCGTGCGCTCAGGTACTGCCAACTATAAATTTCGAAGAACGGATATATCGGCCGGATTATTACGATGGAATTGGTAGAATTTCGCTTAAATGCCTTGTTGGCTAATTAGTGAGGAGTTTGTTAATGTGTCGGTATTGCTTTACAGCGTTGTATTTGCCTGATTTATTCGTCGAATCACATATATTAGAGAATTTTGAGGTTATTACACAAACGTCAATTCTGTCAAATTAATATGACGAGAAGTTGAGGGTTAAAAATAATAAAAATAATTGATACGACGATGTTTTGAAGCTATGTCGATCCGAGAGTCGCTTCTATCGATAACAAGTACACACACACACACAAGTGGCTATCGAACGCGACATTAGCCTAATGCAGGAAGATAAAAAGGTAACGCAATGGCAACAATGTCAGCAGCTTACGTGGTACTCTCATCACATCTGACAGCAAGAAACGCTAACAATTTACTGTAAATTCATAGTGGATGCTGTTCGAATGTAGGTACATACCTTCTGAAAACATCAAGTTCGCTTCACTTGTCAATTTAAATCGGGTTTCGCGGTTATTTATTGCTTTGTTTCGGAGTTTAAAACAATAGATTTGTCTGAGAAATGCCAACGGTCCATCAAGACTCGCGTGTACAGATCGTACCATACCATACTTAGCTTAATAGTGTGCAATGGTTTTATGGAAAGCACCAGCGTTCAAAATAATCGCGGACTTTGATATGATGCCATAGATGGATTTTAAATGTACGCTGGCGTACGAAACTGTAGTTCAAGTTCTTCTATTTTCATATTCGGTGCTCCTTCTAGGACGACCACAACCTTTTCTATAATGTTGTTTACCTTCTTGAGACCAACTTTTTGAACAACCAATCGATTTGATTACTAATATCCGTATAGCGAAAACAAGCAAGAAGAAGAAGAAAATAAATTCAAGAGAGGAATTTTGAAAACCTACCAAATAAAAAAAGAAGTAGGAAATACCAAAATGAGAGAAAGAACAACACATAACGGGAAAAAGAAAGTAGAATGTCAAGCAGAAGAAACAGAAGAAGGCAAAGCAGATGATGCATAAAAGAAAGACCTTAGAAGAACGAACGAACGAATAAAACGAAAAACAAGATACGAAAAATGGGAAACCAAAAAGGAGAGAAGATGATGACAAAAAACAAACTCGAAAAGAATACAAGAAGAAAGACTAAGAAAGGTACGAGAAACGGAAAGACAGGGAAAAATAGAACAAGAAAAGAAATATGCAACGAGAAAGAAAGGGAAACGAAAGAAAGAAAATTAAGAGAAAAATAAACGAAGAAAGAGGGATTAAAGACAGGAAACAGAAGAGCGCAAACAAGACAGACAGAAAGTTGAACGAAAGTGAAGGCAAGACCGACTAGGGGAGAAAAGTTGGAACAGCAGTAAAGAAAAAAAATACTTGAAGGAAAACACAAGAAAGCAAAAAAAGGTCGAACAGAACACGAAGAAGAAAAGGAAATCCAAGATGTGAAAAAACCAGGAAACAGAATTCGAAGCAGAACAAAGAAAGAGAAGAACAAACACAATCTAAGAAAAACGAATACTTATGGAATATTAGACACAAACAGAAGACATAGTAGATAGAGAATGACGTAAACAAGAAGTTAAACAGAAAATGAAGCCAGAGAAAAGTATTATCTAAAGAGAAACGAACGAAAATGGGAAAACGAATTCAAAGCAGAAAAATTTGAGAATATCGATGAAGAGGAAGAAAGCAAAAAGAGAGACTAGGAGAAGAGGGGAGAGGAAGAAGGGAGGAGGGGGGGAATAGAGCAGAAGAGAGGGAGGAAGAAGGAGGGGGTGAGAATAGAGGAGAAAAGGGGGAGGGTGACAATAGATGAAAGACAATAGAGGAGAAGAGAGGGGATGGAAAAGGGGGAGGAGAATAGAGGAGAAGAGGGGGATGGTGAGAGTAGTGGAGAAGAGGAGGGAGGTGAGAATAGATAAAAAACAATGAGGTCGAAGAAAGGAATTAGGAATTAGATGACAAGGAGAAAAAAATTAAATAGATGAAGGAAGCAAAAAGTTGGTTAAAGAGAAACGAAACAAAAATACCGGAGAAAAAAAATAAGATGACAGTAAGAATTAGACAATATGAAGAATAAAGTGGAAGGTTTCGGATGAGGAACCAGGAGAAGGCAACCGAGAAGAGAGAAAAAACCGTTTAGGAGAACAAAAAAATAAGAGAGAATCCTTGAAGGAAAGTGGACAAAAGTTGAAAGTAAAAAAGGGAATAAAAAAAAGAAGAATGCAAGAACGAAGGAGAACAAGAAAATGACGTCAAAGTACACAAAGAGAAATGAGAAAACAAGGAAGAGCAAATGTGATGGCAAATTGGAATAACAGAGAAATTTTGGGAAAACATAATAGAAGAAGACAAAATACTTGGAAGGAAAGTACAAGAAGAAGATGGAAAAAAGCGTAGAAGAAGTGCAAGGGAATGAGAAAACCAAATTGACGAAAAGGGAAACGTAGGAAAATAGGATGAAGTAGTCGAAGCAGAAAAATTAGAAAAAGGAGGTTAAGAAGGAGAAAACAGGCGAAGGTGAATCAAAAAATAAATCTAGAAAAGAACAAAAACGGATGAATTTGAGGAAAAATCTTAGGAAATAGAAAATAGGCCCAGAAGAACTAGTTTATAGAGATTATGTAGAAAAAACTGAAGGATAGGAAAGGAAAAATTCTATAAACAGGAAAAGTAGAAGCCAAAGCTGGAGATTTTATAAGGAATGAATGATCAGAAAAAAGCATAGAAAGAAAAAATGAAGAATACAGAAATTCAAGTTTTTATGAATAATTAAACAGAAGATTTTGAAGTACTTACAAATTTTTTTTATTCATCCTTTTAAGACGTTATTGTAAACGAATTGAGTTAAGTGTAATTAGAAGAATCAAAATGTTACAGTCTGTAACTAGATTATCCGTCGAAGAAATCGTAATCACGTTCCCATTTTAACGGTGTTAAATATACTCCACGAAACTGGACAATTACCACACTTTTATCATCAAACCTTTTTGTACGAGAATGCATTTAAAATTTTTATTTTTCACTCGCCCGGTGCTTAGGTCCAGCCATCGGCGGCATCGGACTGGTTCGGTATCGTCGAAACGGTGGCTTCTCCTTTTAAATCGCGATAACGGAGAAAAGAAACATCGCCGCCGTTATTAGTACGACCAGTCGAGCATCAAAGAGGAGGAAAGGAAACTAGAAGAAAATGACCGTATATGTGGCCCCATATAAATGTCTAAAAGGAGGTCGTAAAACGATTCCGAGCCTATTTGTCTTCATTATAATTACAGATATTGTTATCTGGGGATGATAATAATAAAATAAAGATTTCCAGGCGTAATCGTAAGTGATTCTCCCTTCGCATCGAAAGTGTTAATACGTGTAAAGTACCCAGTTGAGTTTTTTCTCTATACAACGTGTTCAGAAAGGTATGTCATAAATATGAAACAGTTCTTGTTTATAAAATTTAAATTTTTTCTTGCTTATAGGATAAAATTGCGATCTTGTACAATAACAGGAATTTTATTTAATTGCATACTGCAAATGCATCGCATACATACTAAGCAATGGATACTTCGAGCTCGTCTTCGATATACGTAATTAAACCCAACTAATTTAATTTGTATACAAACGACTTTAATTAAATAAAACCGTCACTGAAATGACTCTTAAACTTAGGATTAAGTCCTTAACTCCTTCATTTCCAGCCCCCGAGTATATACCTGCTTATCTGTCTTAATTTGTGTTTTAAATTAAGCCCGACGTTCGAGAGTCAAATAAACGTTCACTTGAAACCATTTAATGATTACTGGAAACGGTACAAAAAGACCATTCCGAGAGATGGAGAAGAAGAAGACGATGATGATGACGACGACGACGACAACGACGAGAAGACCGTGGAAAAACGTAGAAAAAGAACGACGAAATCGAAAGAGAAATAGGTGAAGCGAAAAAGAAACGGAAGATCAGAAGAAGTAAAACCACTATAAGAGAATATAAAAAACACTAACAACTGCTACTGGTCTCGGTTGGCCGTTTGCTCTGGATCGATCCTCTTCTTCTTCTATACGTTACATACATATATCGTCTGTTGTTTCTTTCGATCGTCTACTGTTCGTCGTCGGGTTGTCTCTGTTTTGCGTTTTCGGTACGTCCAACGTCCATCTAGATACCGGGGCATTTTAACAAGCTCGCCAGCATTGGCTTTCCGAAACACGTATTTTCACGATTTGGCTAATTGGACCAATAAATTGTTGCTACGGTGTCCAGCCCTTAATAGGCTGATTGTCTTTTGTCTCATGGCATCTGTTCTGAAATACGCACACAAACATGATGCAGTCGTCCAAGTCGAATCTTCACGATGGATGATAATCGTTCGTTATATTATAAATAAATTAAATTAAATTATTTTTTTTAATGTAATTTTAGCTTGTTTATAGTTAGTGAGGGTGTCATTATTGCAAATTTAATTTTTTATGTTTGAATATGCGCCAAAACATAAATATCCAGCTTGAAGTTCGAAGCAGTGACTTGTACTGATTTTCAATGAGATAAAAAACCAAAATTGAAGGAAAAAGAGCACACAAATAATGCTTTGCTTACAGTAAACTTTTGGTGATACCCATGATTATGCGCAACCATGGATAGGAGCTTGCACCAGACAAAACGGAGGCTATGATATGAAACCTGACCACATCGCTTTTACCCTGGAAGCTCGATGTCGAAATGGCCTAAAAAAAGCAGAAATGAAGACAGCTGCCTTAACCAGATTGATGCTGAATGTAAATGGCCCCAAAAACAGCAAGAGAGTCATTATAGCGAAATGATAACAAGGGCCAAGGAAAACACCTTGACAGAGTGGCAAAATAACTGGGATGATGAGACGGAGAAAGACCAATTGACAAAACGTCTGATCTAAAATATTTCTGGTGCAGGTACTAACAGCATATAGTTTGGAAAGGGTGGGGACGATGATTGCATCTATTGTGGGCAGATAGACACGGCAGAGCATACTATCTTCGTCTGTGGCAGTTGGAACGAAGCAAGAAGAGTTGCTCAATTGAAGACTGGATGTCAAATAATCGTAGAAACATTAATCAGGCTGATGGTGCAGTCTGTGAAGAACTACTTAATTAATCAAAACATGCTAAGAAAGATAATGAGAAGAAGAAAGAAATGGACGAACGACAAAGACAGCAAATCGAGGCAGGTGAAGGAGACGGATGAAATGAAATGGGAAGCCGTCGGTACCTGATGTTAGAGTCTCACATGCTAAGCTGGGGTCAACCCAAGCACTTGGTGCGCTTAAAGCATTTCCCCCTGGCAAAAAAATATACCAAGGTGTATAAGAAGAAACTCCGAAATATTTAGTATGACAAAAACGAAAATAATGACCGGAAAAGCAAGAAAATAAACAAAGACAAAAAAGCGAAAACGATTAATGGACAAGAAGAAAATAACCAAAGAAACAGAAAGAGCGAAATGAGTATGACAGATGAAGGTGAAAATAAGGAATACGAAAGGACTACGTAATGGAAGGAAGAGAAAAATATAAATACTCCAACAAATAATAATTAAAATGGAAATAATGTAGGAAGAAGATGGCAAGACAACCCGTAAGAAGCGAAAAAAAGGAAAGTGAGAGAATGAGAGAAAACCATGAAAAAATCAGATGAAAAAAGATAATAAAGAAAAGGAAGTGGGAAAACGCTAAGCATGGAGGAGAAGTAGAAACAATGAGGGGCAAAGATGAAAGAGAGGAGAAGAAATAAAAATATAGAAAGAAAAACAAAATGGAAGTAATGTAAAAAAGAGAGCTGGAAGGATTATGCAAAAAAATCCAATAAAAATGGACAAAATGAGAAAGGAGAATACTAAGAAAACATGAAAAAATTCCGAAATAAGGTAAAAATAATAAAAGAAAAAGAAACAGATGAAACTGGAAGGTTAAAAAGACAATGTAGACCAATGAAGATGTTCTTAGCAGAGTACACAAAGGAAAAAATGAAGAACAAGAAAATTTTAATTTTAAGAAAAGTCAGAAACAACGAAGAAGGGGGATGATAATAAAAAACAAGATAGATATGAAATCCAAACCTAACGAAGGAGGATAAGAAAAAAGAGGAAAATGAGGGCGTGGTAAAGTATTATGCAAAGAAAAAATGAAAAATAGGGTAAAGAAACAAAAGTAGAAAAATGGGGAAATAAGATAAAAAGCGAGGAGATCGGAGACGAAGAATGACGTAAGAAAAAAGAGACTGAACAAGAAGGTGTGATCGAAGAAAAGTGTTATGCAAACAGAAAGGAAGGAAGCGGAGACAAAAAAAAACTTGACGCAGAAAGATATGAAAATACCGACAATGAAGAAAGAAATGCGAGAATAATAAGAAGAAAAAAAAGAACAAAAAAAAAGTCATCAAAATAGGGAGCTGAACAAATGGAAGATGAAGCCAAATGAGAGAAAGAACTGAGAAGAGAAACGAAGCAAAACATGGAAGAACATGAAACAACAAAAACAGGGAACAAAACAAAAGAAAGTGTAACAACATAGAAGATAGATTAGAAGAAAACATATTTGAATGAATGTATAAAACAAGAAAGAGAAAAAAGATTAAAAAAATCGAAGAAAAAAGAAGAAAACAAAAACATGGAAGATCAGAAAAAAAGAAACAACTAGGAATGATCAAGAAGGAAATAGAAAGAGAAAGAGAGAGATCCAGCCATATTTAGTTAAAATAATTAGTTTTCTTATAGTAAAGTAGTAAAAAATTAAACCAATTATTAAATTCCAAAAATATCTCACGGCCAAACTATTTTAATGATCGGAAACGGGACTTGTATAGATATCCCCCGGTTATACAGCGTTTTAGCCAATCAGTACCATCAACGACGAAAAACTAAAAATTGACTGCGCGACCGATGAACGTCGTCTTCTCATTACTCGATATGGTCCGCAGTAAACGGCTACCGTATCCCAGCTACTGACATTCCAACAGGTCGTGGTCTTGTTTTATCAAATTTAATTATTCCAAATTTAAAATTCGAACTCCTTAATACCTTTTAGTTTCGGTCCTATCTCTACCACCAATCTCCCATTCATAAATTTATTTTTTAATTGAATCCACGACCTACAACGCCGCGTCTATACGGCCGACGTGTCCTCTAGAATGGTGCTCGGGTTAACTGGTACAGCAACGTCATTATTTAAGTGTCCACGGTTTAGATAAGGTAATTTTTTTTTTAGCGAAATTTATTTTGATTGAATTGAAGTTTGATGTAAAATATGCATAATAGATTACGCCTTCTTTCCCTGTATTTCACGATTGAGTGTTGATAAAAAATGTTCTAGTCACCACCTGCTTACCATGTCCATCTGTAAACAACGTGTTCTCTTTCTCTCTGATCAGCAACTTCAACAACAGACACATTGTCTTTTAGATTGCACGGGCAATTCGATGTTCTGGTTGCAAGAAATTTCGTTCAGCTAAAAACGCACCTGTCAATAGAACGATTCAAGGAGACGATCAACAACAGCCAACATCTTTTTTGGCACCATTTTAGCGGCCCAAAAGTCCTACACAAACTTGGCAATACAAATTTCATTAACCAGTTTGTACTGCTGGTCGAAATAAGTTTCTCTGTTGGAGACCAACAATTTGAATTTTGACATTCAGGCAGTCTGATTGGTTAAAAAACAAACCTATGGAGACCAAAGATCATTATCATTCGAGGAAATTCTTCAAATTGATGAAAGTTTGATGAGAAGAAGAATTGTTCCATTAGTTCAATCAGATAGTTGGTCCCTGGATTTTTGGAATGGCTTGGAAGCGTCAGGATGACACCAAAAATAATTCGTAGTAGTTCTCATAATACTTCCACAAAAATAATGGGAAGAAAACTCCTGGAATATGCAGATTCGGATTGGTGATCTAGATGATAGAAATTCTACTATACTGGTTATCTATTTTAGTTATTTCTTACAATCATTTGTTGGAATATTAAAAAGCAGAATGGTAAGAAAAAATGAAAAAATTCCGAAATAAGATAAAAATAATAAAAGAAAAAGAAACAGAAGAACCTGGAAGGTTAAGAAGACAATGTAGGCCAACGAAAATGAAGGCAGGATGCATTAGAAGAAATATCTCATTTAGCAGAACTCGAACGAGAACAGAAGAAAGAAAAAGTTTAAAGAGTACACAAAGAAAAAAAATGAAGAACATGATGAAGAAACAGAGGAAGAAGAACAGAAAGAAATTACGAAGACAAAAGACAAGATGAAGCAAAATTAATAGATATAAAATCAAAAGCTAATGAAGGAGGATAAGAAAAAAGAGGAAAATTAGGATGCGGTAAAGAATTGAAGAGTGGATGATGATAGAGAGAAACAAAACGAAAACAATGAAAAAAAAAGAATATCAAACATAAGATAAAAAGGGAGGAGATCGGAGATGAAGAATAAGAAAAAGTGACCAAGAAGAAAAAAGAACCAGAAAATGGAATTGAAGAAAAGTGTTATGGAATTAGGAGAGAAATGAAGCAGACAAATATGAACATATTGAGGAAGAAGAAAGAAATGCGAGAAAGAGAAGAAAGGAATTTATAAACAAATGATGAAGACAGACGTAGCAAATGAGAGAAAGAACTGAGAAGAGAAACGAAGCAAAACATGAAAGAACAGGAAACAACAAAAACATGGGAAAAAGGAAAAAAAGTACAAGAACATAGAACTATTTGTTGCATCCATCAGTTGGAATATTAGAAATCAAAACTCTGTTGGAATGTCATCAATAGAAGCTGAGTTCATAGCGCTAAGTGAAGCTCCTAAATGTGGTTGCAAGCATTTGGTTTAGTGAGGTCTATATAGGGCTTGAACAAAACTATCAAGTAAGTGGGACTGCAGAAGACTTAAACACACAGCTCTTAAATATAATTTTATTCAAGATCTTACTAACAGAAGATTGTTAGGGAAGCTGTCAAAACAGGATTAATGTTGTTGTTTCGGTTAGCCATAGATTTTTATTATTTTTTGATTATGTTTTTTTGACTATTTTTTTTCGTTAAAAAATGCTTCAAATTTACTTGCTAAATGTGAACTACCAAATTCGAGTTTATTTAAATATTGTTTTTATTGTCCCATTTGTCTAATTTAGTCTTCTATGTATGTTGGCTATTTCTGATCGATTACATCGAGCCAAACACAAAAAAAATTTGGATCTGGGGAGTCAGACTATGTCTACTACATGCTTTTGCGGTTGCTGAATCCGAATCCGAGGTCCAAAACACTCCATCACATAAGGGTTTCAGCATAACCTCAAAAACCGTTATAATCTAAGTTATTTAACTCATTATCTATATTAATCTGATAAACCAGTAATTGATAAAAGAAAAACAAGTTTATGATCCTGCAAGTAAGGATTTGGTGAGTTCGTTTTCTCGTTCTAAGTATTCATCCGCCATTTGTGGTTGTGTCTCAGAAAATGGGTATCGCTATCCCAGATTCTATTCCTGATCATACCCATTTCTTCAAAGATTCTGCTCGAAAACACAGCTCAAGTTCATACGATTTTTAAAGAAATTGATTGATTTCATTCATTCCATATATCTTTCTTATGTAGGTCTGGATCCAGGGCACCTCCTCTTGGGAGGTTCCACCGTTGTTTTATGGGATTAGTGGGATTATGCTATTGATCAAGTTGGTTTTTAGTTTATGGCTTAAGTCAAAACGTTTCAGTGTTTAATTGCTTAGATTATGGGAGTTTTTAAGGTTATTAGGTTATGGGGTTAAGGCCCCCATAACGCTTTAATCACTAATAACCTTTGTTTGTGGGTTTATGAAGTTTCACTGATTGGTCTTTTTAGTGTAAGGCTTGAGTCAAAACGTTACAGTGTTGAATAGTTTAGATTAGGGTTTTTTTTATGGTTATGTCGAAATCCTGACGTGCTGGATGCTTTTTTGGGCTCGGATTTGGATTCAACAACTCAAAAAACATATAGTAAACATGGTCTGACCTCCAAACTCCAAATTTTATTTTGTGTGGTTGCACCGCTGGTTTGACCATCACTGCAACTCTGGCGGTGTTGGTTGGGGGGAGAGGAGAGCTGTGCTCCCATAGAGTCCCCACACAAGGTATCTAGGTCTGATCATCGATCAAAAACTAATCTGGAAACGTCACACCGAGTTTCTTAAAGAACGATTTTTCACCGCCAGGGACATGTTGGGAAAACAGGCTCAACCTCCGAAATAAGATGACCCTGTACAAATCAATGTTAAGGCCAATTCTAACGTACGGCTGTTTGGTCTGGGCTACCATCTCCAAGACCAATCTGAATCAAATGGAGATCCTTCAGAATAAGACTCTGCATATGCTGTGCAATTCAACTTATTTTATTAGCAATACCCAGCTGCACAGAGATCTACAGATCTCTAGCTTGGAAAACCATTTGAGGGAAACGGCAAGATCTTCCCTAGACAGAGTAAGGCGGACTACAAGCCCCATACTGCTCAATGTGGTTATTCTCCAAGACCGACCACCTCCCAGAGTGAGGGTCCGACACTCCATCGATGTTGTACAGCAACTAAACGCATGAATTGGATCATCTCTCTCTTGAGATACGAAAACCACCCTGCGTGCAAAACTGTAGTCCACATCATTTTCTTCCCGTCCTACTCCCTTTTGCTGAGAACAAGTTTTCATGGACGATTCCAATCATTCTTAAACATCAAAAGGCATAGAAGGCTACTCTACTGAATGTAAGAGGGACAAAGGACATCAAGTTCGATCCATAAAAAGCGAGAGGATCCAGGAGAGGACCCTTTATAATTCCTCGCTGTGCTTCTAACAGCTAATGGTAGATCGATAGAAATCCAATTCTTCGAGAGAAATGTCACCGTCCTTCCGGAGAATTGAATTCCGGCTCCGATTGTTCCAGTACAACGATTGTCAGCCGTCTAAGCACTGCGATTATAGACTCGTTATGCTGTTTTAGGTATCAAAGTTAACTTGGATCAGTTTAACTTCGACTTTATGGTTAACAAAAGGGTGAGGGGAGGGGGTGGAGGATACTTTCTTCAGTAAAAAGAACCCAGTTTTAAACAGTTAATGTGTTACAAATGACTAAGCAATTAAATTTTCTATAACTATGAAGCTTTCTAAACACATTCAAGGAGAAGAAACATCAAATATTAAAACTACATCAATCAACAATCTCACAATACCCACTTCAGTCGAGGCAGCTGTCGAACAAATGAAAATACTCCACCAGTAAATTATATTTAGACATCTTACGGCGATTTGCGGTATAATAAGACCGTCTTCATCCATCGCTCGTATTCATTCAAGCATCAGCCTCATTGATTAAAGTCGAAAATGTGGAAGAATCACACAATTTAACCCGGAGTAGTCTTTCTAAACTTAGCAATGTTGTCGTCGTCCGTCGGCTTTACACAGTAAATACACGCCATTTTCAGTGTATAAAAGGGCGAGAAAATTTATGATCTCGATTTTCTAACCTCAAACGATCACCACAATGGACGAGTTCATTATAAAGTTCGCGTTTAACTATCAGTAAATAGAGCTGTTCTACAATACGTGTGTACAACAAAAACGGGGACAAAAATATGTTGTTGTATGTGTATGTATATACTCTATAAGTTCATTCAAGGCTTCGCAGGGTCGTCTAGTCATTCGTTTCGTTCTTCGTTTCTTTCTTTTTCTTTTTGGTGAATCAAGTGCATCTGCATTTTTCTATTATTCCACGGTTCTATTCATTCATTTTTCTCGGTATTATTTGTACGCTATTCATGAATTATACGACAAAAGCTCAGCGAGAGAATCCGAAAATCTGTCAGGAAAAAAAGCGAGAATAAATGGTAATAGGAAGGTTTTACGAATCTAGGCCACTCGTAGTCCTTTGGGGAACGAACACGACATAACATTAATCTTCATTTGTTACCGGCCACTTCAACTGTTTGTACTATTGTTATATACCATTACGTTAAGCATTTAATGATTAGCAAGTTGGCAAGACGATTAAAATAACATAAGAGGTAGTTTATTTTAACAAGCTGTTTCATACCTAATTCTTTCTAGTTTAAAACAAAGATCTTGTGACAAAGCATGAGCTCTCCATATTTGAGTACACAATACTGGAACATACAGTACAATCACGTTAATACTTGTACAATATGTACAGTTGGGAATATGAAATGCCGGACAACTAGTATTGCAGTTTTGTCAAAGTACCTACTATTGTGAACGGGTATTTTACTGTCACTTATCTAAGACTTCCCTTCTAATTGCTTGTCTTCATTTTTATCCTCTATGTTTCCTTTTTCTTCTCGTTTGTTTTTATGATTAGAAATGTTTCTCTTTGTATATACTATCCTTCTCTCTCTCTAATTTAATGTTCCCTTTTTTCTCCTCGCGTCTTCTTGTTTGTCTTCTTTAACTTCTTGCTTACGTCACTCTTTAGCTTCCATTTTCTGGGTACTTCTCTTCCAATTTTGATCTAATATTGATTTTCGTTTTCTTCTGTTTCATCTTCATGTTCTTTATAAACTCATTCCTCAAATATTTTCTTTTCATTCCTCTTCATATTTCTAGATCTTCTTCATAAATTTTTTCCTTACGCTTTTTTTCATCTTCCATTTTTTCGCACTTCTCTTAGTTTTCATATTTGCTTGTTTTCTTTTCTTGTTCTTTTTCCGTTCAGTTTCGACTGCTTCCTATTTTTATCGGGTATGTTTGCTTTCGTTGTTTTTTTTTCTTTTCTTCTTATATTTTGTTTTCTTCTTTCTAGTGTTTTTTCCTTTTAAGTTTCTGCTTGTCCAATTTTTTTGTGTAATCTTCTTCTTCGATGTCATTTTCTTGTGTTTTTCCTTCCTCTACATTTTTCTAATGTTTCTCTTTTAATGCAGATTGCCTTTATTTTCGTTCGCCTGCGTCTTTCTAATCTTCGGTCCTTCTAATGCATCTTATCTTTCCTTTCGTTTGTTTTGACCTTTCTTCTACGTGTTTTGTATTTTTCTTCTCGTTTGCCTTTTTCTCTTTCCTCTTCTGGATCTTCGTCTTCTTCGTATTTTTTTTCATGTTGTTGTTGCAAGTTCATACTTTTCTTCCTTTCTTTTTGAATATTCCCTTTCGTCGACCACATTGTTGGTCCTTTTTTTTCTTCTATTCCTTTTGCGTGTTTTGTTTTTAATAACTTCTTGTCTAAATTTCTCTTCATTTACCATTTATGCAATTCTTTCGCCTTTATTATATGTTTCTTTTTTGCATTCTTTCGCTTCTTCTAGCACTTTCTTTCTAGTCTTACCTAATCCTGCATTGTTTCTCGCATTTTTATTTTCCGTCCTTCCATATTGTTTACCACATTCTCTTTTCATTTCATTTCCTATTTCTTTCCTTAGTCTTTACATAGTTCTTTTGTTTTCCTTAATTTTCTTGTACCATTTCTCCTCTCTAGGAGCTTTCGGACTTTCTTTTTTTCTTTTTCTTCAGGTTTGTTATCGCCTTAATCTATGATTGTCCTTTTCTTCGTCTTTTTGTATAATCTTCCTCTTCGATCTGATTTTCTTGTGTTTTTCCTTCCTCTACATTTTTCTAATGTTTGTCTTTTAATGAAGATTGCCTTTATTTTTGTTCGTCTGCGTCTAACCTCTTTTTAATTTTTTTCTTTCTTTCTTGTAGTACTCTCTCTTTATGTTTATTTTCATTTCTATTGCATGATTTTCCTCACTCCCTTTTTTATTTATACTTCCTTTATTTTTTGCATTTTCTATATTTTTGTATTATTTCCTCTTGTCTTGTTCATCTTTGTCTTTTTTATTATTTTCATTTTTCTTACTCTCACGTCCAGCCTCTTCTTTTTCATCTCACATTTTTCTTTTAAGGTTTCTTTTCTCTTCTTATCTTATCTTTCCTTTCGTCCGCATTGTTTTTCCTACTAGGTACGTGTCTTTTTCTTCCTCATTTGCCTTTTTGTGTTTCTTCTTCTTGATCTTTTTTTCCTTTCTTTTTGCATGTTTCTTTTTTTTCGAACCACATTTGTTGTTCACTTTCTTCTCTTCCTTTTTCGTGTTTAGTTTTTAATGACTTTTTGTTCTTTTTCATTTCACTTTTATCTAATGCATCTTATCTTTCCTTTCGTTTGTCTTGTTTTTCTTTCTATGTGTCTTGTCATTTTCTTTTCGTTTGCCTTTAACTGTTTTCTGTTCTCGATCATCCTCTTTTTCGTACTTTCGCTGCAAGTTCATACTTTTCTTCCTTTCTTTTGCATATTCCCTTTCCTCGACCTCATTGTTGGTCCATTTTTCCTCTTTTCCTTTTTCGTGTTTTGATTTTAATGACTTTTTGTCCTTTTTCATCTCACTTTTTTTCTGATGCATCTTACCTTTCCTTTCGTTTATCTTGTTTTTTCCTTCTATGTGTCTTGTATTATTCTTCTCGTTTGCCTTTTTCTGTTTCCTATTCTTGATCTTTCTTTTTATGTTTTTACTGCAAGTTCATACTTTTCTTCTTTTCTTTTTGCATATTCCTTTTCTCGACCTCATTGTTGGTCCATTATTCCTCTCTTCCTTTTTCGTGTTTTCTTTTTAGTAACTTTTTGGTCTGAATTTCTCTTCATTTACCATTTCCGCCTGTACTTTCGTTCGTCTTCGTTTTTTCTTGTTTTCTTTGGCCTTCTTTTGTTTCTTTTTCTTAATCTAGCACTCTCTTTTTAGTCTTACCTAATTCTGCGTTTGGCTTTTTTGTTTTCCATCCTTTCATATTGTTCACTCCTTTCTCTTTTCGTTTCTTTTCCTATTTCTTTTCTTAATCTTTGTTTTCCTTAATTTTCTTGTACGATTTCGCCTCTCCTTTTGTTGTTATTCTTCATTAATGTTTCTCTACGGTTTTCATCTTCATTGCTTCCTCTCTTATCTCTTTTTGATATTTCTGTTTCCTTCATTGTTGTCGTTTTTTTTGCACCATCCGCTTTTCTTCGATTTTTTCCTTTCTTTAGGAATTTTCGGACTTCCATTTTTTCGTTTTCTTCAGGTTTCTTATCGCCTTAATTGTCCTTTTTGCGTGTTTTCTGTTTCATTTTATTCTTGTTATAAATTTCCCCTCTTTCTTTTTATTTTGCTCTGTCTTGTTTTTTTTTTGGCTAGTTCTTTCACATTTGTGCAGTTTTTCATCATATTTTTCCACCGTTGTTTCCATTTTCCTTATTCTTCGTTGTTGTCTTTGTCTTCCTCTATTTTTACTTGTTGTTTATTTAAAAGTTTCCTTTCATTTCTTTCTTTAGCCCATTCTTCATGTTTTTCCGTTGTCTTCTGGTATTTCCTCTGTATCGAATTTTCTCTCGCTATTTCGCGATTCTTTTTAGCTTTTCGACCAGTATATTTCTGAACTGAACATCAGGAGTCACTTCAGCATTAACATTGGGACACCCAGTATATAAAATTTAGAGTTTTGAAATATTCTATAATATATCGTCAATTAAGTATTGATTACTTTTGAGTTTTCTTGCATTGTTCGCCTTCTCTAAGGGCTCACAGTCCAGCGTGTACACGTAGTAGTTATGGTATGTGTTTTACTTTATCTGAACGGTGCCGGCCTTCAAAGGCAGTAGCACAGAGAGAGGCAACGGACAGGCCGCTAATGGGGCATTCTAACCAATTGGTCTCATACGGCCGAGATAACGATACATCTTTGACTGGATTTATTGCCGGGGCTACTGTGTGCTGTTGTGGTGTTTCGTGTACGTGAGTGTATACGTATTGCGTCGTGTAATGCCGTGCTATGCTGCACCCTAGAAATTAGTTTTGATTCTCTCCCGGTCGCGTCTTTTGTCTTTCCTAATTAACACGGAGACCGTATCATCGATATATCGCAGTGTGTCTCTGGCTTCTTTCTTCTTCTCCTTCGCGATCGTCGTTTTCGTTTTTCCACCTACTTTTTTCTAGCGATTCCTTTTCGTGTCTTCGGTCTTTCGGTCAACTACTATTACGTTGTACGTGTGTTCCTGCAATGCGGTCGTAACTTGAAGGTTTTTGTTCGTATTTCGTCCACTTTCCTTTCCCGGACAATTTCTTAATTTGGAAAATTTTAATTAGACAACACACGACGAATGGTGGCAAACATCAGGTTTGTGATGGTATAGTTTTATGTGTGGTTTCTTTCATATTTACATATCTTACATTTTTGCAATTTGAAATGTTAATAATTGCTGCGAAAACAAAATATTACTATGGAAGTTAAAACTACTACCCTGAAGTGTCTGGTTCTACATTTTTATTTAAGCCAAACATCTTTGTTGTAAGGGTTTTATTCTGGAACCGCATAACATACAGGTTGAAGCTATGACCAACCTGTATCACATGTGCTTCCAGGGCACTATCGAGGGGGTTTGGAAGTTGGCAAGATATTGATTCCAATGTTAGAATGATTTCCTGGACGTTCTTTCTTCGCAAGATACTTTGTCTGTTCATGAATTTCATTCAGTATGTGAGTTCTTCTATTTCATGGTCTAAATTAAAAAAAATAGACCCTTGCAAATGTAGTTTAATCGGGTCCATGGCCGCAGTGGTTATTTGGCTGACTATCGTTGTGAGAGGTCGATAGGTGCCGCGGTTCAGTTCTCTGGAGGGACGGTGACATTTTAGAGTTTAATCACGGATCGAATTGCCATTCACTGTTGGGAGCAAAGTGATTAACAGCGCGGCATCATAAAAGGCGATATGATGCTGTCACAAAGCCATTTGAACACAACTTACACACACCAAAACTACACCGCAAGAGTTGCAGTGATAGCCAGACAAGTAATACAGCTTACGGAGTCACTGCAACTAAGCACCCAGCACACATAAAAAAAATGAATGGCTAATGATGAAAAACAACACTTTTAAGTTTACCTTCGCCCTTTTTCCCTGAAATCCTGCAAATTATTGCAAGTTATTGTAGCTGTTTGAAATGGTTTTGCAGGATTTAGAAGTCAAAATTCGAATAGGTTATAGATAACCCAAAAAATTATATTTTGATTGCTACTTTTTGTGTGTTGTGTGTTGTTTCTTGTTTTTCTAGTTGCTAGAAACACTGTTCGAAAGGTTTAGCTGTAATAATTGCGGAAAACAAGATTTTGTAGGTTCACTTTTGTTTGGAACTCGAACTTTTGAAATTTATAAAAAATATGAAAATCTTCAAGGAGAGCGGTTAGTTTTTCTTCTTCTGGATTGTAATCAATATCAGAATGACTATCAGTCTAGTATCAGTTGTATTATCCGTACATAATTTCGGCAAATTTTTGACATAGATGATAATCACCACTGGTTCCAAAATAGAGCCTTTGAAATACTCCATATTTGTCCTTGGTTGCGCTGACTGTACCTTCAAAATAAACCCGCTGTATTCAGTTCGCCAGATAGGATTTGAAGTCCAACCCAGCACCTCTAACCTCATAATACACTAGTTTGTTTAGTAGAAGGAGAAGGGTGTACAAAATTACATATATTTTATAAAAACAGAAAAATTTTATTAAAAAATAGTATTTATTTATGCAAAACGTAAAAAAAAAAAACATAAGATAAGGTTTTTGTACCTGGAGGCTAAACTGACAACAACAATATTGCTTAATATATTTTACTGGGTACAAAGTTCACAAAAAACAATCTTTGTCTTTTTATCTACTCTGGTACAATCAGCATGTGCCCACTTTTGAGACGAAGTTCTGTGCAATAAATGCAAACACAATTGTAATCTTCGTTTGCAGAAAAAGGTTTTCGTTGTACTTCTGACTGGGCTTCTGGTAGGATTTTCCTTGTTACCACCCTTTTTCTTTTTTGCTGAAATCTTTAGTTTCGGTTTGCGTTTTTCTTTTGCCTCTTCCAAATTTGGAGTAGAACAGAAGTGCCTTGACGATTTCTTGGTTTTCTTTTTCCCTGGTCGGAAACAAATGGTCCCACTAGAACTGGACTTAAATCAGCTGGAGTAACCAAAATCGGCATCGTGCTTGTTGGACTTTCTAAAATATTCTGAGATGTCCCTAAGGTTACAGTATTCGTTGGAGGAGGTAAAATATTCAATAAAAACTTTTTTTCTTGCAACTCTCTTGATGTTTGCAAGGAACAAAAACTCTTCTCGTGGGTGATATGTTAACAAGCTTCAAGGTTTAATTCAATTATTATAGGATAGGTTAGCTTTTTTTTTGCAGAATCGGTTATTTGCTATAAAATCTGAAAACGTGATTTCTTCATCCTATTGATAAGCGTACCTCAGGGCTCCCTGAGCCTGGAGTTTTGTTTCATTTTTATATCTGACCTTCTTAGTGTACGCAGATGATACTGCCGTTGATATCTTCTCCCAGTTTGATGCAATTATCTGTACAAGGTTGCCAAGAGTAGTGGATGAAGTATAATTTTTTATTTAGTCTTGTCATTTTTTATTTATTTACACCACGTTTGCTCCAGAACCATGCCGTACGTATCATAGTAGTGGCTTAGAGATTTGGATATCCCAACTTAGAGCAATCTAGCTAGGACCAATCCACCCTAGAGAGGGCCCATCAGTCTGAGAACGCACACATCCAGCATCTTGGGAAGCTGTATCCTGACAGGTCTTCACCGTTAGTGAGAACGTGGCGTATCCTACAAGAGCAATATCAGTGTAAAGTTACGATCTAAATCCATCCATAAATTTCTCAAGCTCTGCGGCGAGACTGAGCCGCTCCTAGTAGAAATTAAAAGGATGAAGGATGTCCCATCCAGCCTTCAGATTCAATGGTGATTGAATTAACGATTTGTTGAGGTGTTTGCAAAATTCGTGACTATGTAAGGACTCTACTTTTTCCTGTTCTTCTGCGAAGAAAGTCGACTAAAAATTGAAGTATTAATTTACACGTAGGCCAATATTTACTTTATTATTAGGGGAAAGTCGTCAGGGTTGGGCCACTTTTTAACTTTGCTGTGTATCTTTTGCTTATATTGGAATATTTTCAATCAGAATCGCAATTTTGGCATATAAAGTAACTTTTTGAGGGTTTAACGCACTTGGAGTGCACGTCTCTCTTGCATTCAATGCATGAAATTGAATTGTTTTGATTTAATTTCAAGGGCATTGGTTCCAAGCAAATGATGCAGAAGTCTTCATCGACACTGTCATCCGAAGAGGGTTGTTTTTGCGCTTTTTTCGGTAGGCGACTTCGTTTGGCAGGTGTTTTCGTGTCTGATTTTGTTGCATTCGATATTGGACGCTTTCGCGGCGTCTTCGAGGTGTCGCGCTTTTTTTGTTTTTGACGCAACTCTTCACGGTTTTCGGGAGAAGTTAAAACGGTGCTTTTCATCGGTGAGCGTCCCCGATTACACACGACAAAATCGTAGAAAGTGTGGACTCATGAAACGAAGACGTCGAGCACAGGGAAGAACTCAATTCACTCGCTGCTTTCTTTTGCATGCCGATACAACTCGGTACCTTTCCGTGAGTGTCAACTCTGGGAGTATCCAAAACTGTAATGTAGTGCTGCAAATCTCCTTCGGTAACTTCGGCTTCCAGAACAGCTCGAACGAATCCGCAAAAATATCAGGATTGTATGGGCAAATTCTTGTGGCAAGAAATCCAGCTTTCACGTTTCGAGGTGTTAGCGCCAAGTCCAATGTGGATCGCACAAGACCTGGGATGTGTCGAATTTCCAGAATTTTACCGGCGTGGTTTTTCTGCCATGCACTACACTGGGATTTGTAGTAGGCTTTAGCGGGACCGTAAATCGAGACGTATAAGGGTTCCAAGCGATGGCTGCAGTGTGGGGGAAATGAGAGCATTGTGACGCTATTTTTAGCAGAAAAATCCAAAGCCTTGACGGAAAGGTGCGAGGAATGATTGTCTAACAGCAACAATTTCGGCGATTGCTTCGAGGCTTTCGTCCTTTCGACGAAGAATTTGATGTATTCAATAAATTCCGTCTGTTGCATCCAAACGGATCCGTTTGCAAAACCAATTGCCCCAGTAGATGCGTCTTCCAACAATGTAGACTGCATGTTCTTTTTTCCACACAGAAAAAATGATGGGATAGAGCTTTCTTCAGCGTTAACCGCTAGAGCCATTATAATTATCGATCCTCGTTCTTGAGCCGAAATTTGCCCCACTCTTCTCGTGCCTCGCATCGAAATAACCTTTCCAATTTTGGTCAATCCCGTTTCGTCCATATTCCAAATATCTCCCACCTGATATATGTACGCAGACAAAACTGCATCTAAATTGCGAAAAAACATCTTCACATTCTCTTTGGAAAACGATTTCACACGATGCAAAGTTGTCTGCTCTGGAGTGCGCAACGAAAGTTCCTGGTGACGTCGCATGAACCCGTAATAACAATCACGTCCACTCATTTTGTCGTCATCCCACTTCGACGGATATGGAACTCCTATTTTTTAGCAAATTGGTATGCCAGCTCTCTCAATTCCGTGATATTGAGACCGTAGTAATGGTCGCTGCATTTTTTGGCGTAGCTAATTCGCGACGCTGCGCTAGTTGATTCGAGCGCCTTTTCTTGTTCAGCAGAAAAGACCTAGAAACAATAGCAAACGAATAGTTCATTTTCATAGAATTTCTTATCGCGTTACACTTACTTGTTTCACAGCACACGCAGCATATGAACCAATTTGTTGAATAGTTTCCTGCAAATTTTGTTCGATATTTTTTTCTATATATCGCGTCAGAGTTGAGCGTGGCACACTATATCTCCCTGCCACAGCTCTTACGGATTCGTTTTCTAACATTACAGACTTGATAGTCCAGGAAACATCCTCAACATTAAAATTGTCCGTTTTAGATGTTCGCTTATTGCGAGAAGTTCTGAAAACAAGCATGTGCAATTTTGAATAAAAAATTTTATATTATTTATCATTATATGAACGATTATTTATTTATTTTTTAGTAATAAAGCATTACTTTTATTGCGATAATGAATTATTTCAATGTTCTACGGTGGGAAAAACTGACTTTTATTTTACTGATCGGAACAAAAGATGAGGTGACCCAACCCTGACCGCATGAGTGGCCCAACCTAGACGACACTATAGGCGAACAGGTTAGGGAATAACATTTTCCGTTTGGAAACTTATTCATGGTTGACCTCATAATAGAAGTATATACTTACTTTGACAGTAACATCGTTGTTGTCCAAGTGTTAAGTCGTGTTTGTCGGTTATTGCAAAACTTTTCGTACTACCAAAAACAAGACGAACACACAAAACTTTTTGCAAACAATCTCCGTAACAAGCAATGCTCTGAAAAGTTTGCTGTCATTGAGAATAATAATTCCACCCTATAACACCGATGGCAGCACGTGACATATACGAGAAATAGCAATGGCCCACAACCCTGACGACATTCCCCTACTTTTTTTGAATGCTCAATTTCGGTTATGCAGAAAAAAAGCAAGATTTAAATTTTGAACAATATGCTAGATTAGAATTGATTTACCTTGACCTTGAGGGATCTCCTGTTCTGGTTCGGACTTTCCGCATTGCTACCACCACTGAAAAATCCTAAATATCCTACTTCTCGAATTCTACAAATATTCATTGTGTTAATTATGTCGGTTCTATATTTTTGAATAACTTTAATAAATTAATAAATAATGATCCTCTAGTAAGAAACTCAAGTCTTAAACGACTACAAGCTCCATCTTGATCATTCTCATCAGACATGCAGCTGTTCTTTTTTGGCCTATTTTTCAATTATATACTTCTGGATATTCGACTTTATATCTGCCTTGAATTTACCATAAATTTGAAAAATTCTAATTACAACGACGTGTTCGAATCATATTAAACTTCACGGTATTATTAACCATTAACGGAAATATAAACAGGCACGTCAAACATTATTTAATTAATTTAATTCTCCATTCCTCTCCAATAACATCATCCGATCGAATCCACTACGCACACATCCATAGATTACAAAGCGGCAAAAAACCGCGCTGCGATCTTATTGAAGACAGTTACACTTTTAATAATAATTGAAGCAATTAACTTCAACAACGAAATTAATTAATCTACATTGGTCATTAAATAAAGCGGCAGAAGAAAAAGTAGTCGTGGTTCAGATGAATGTGGTTCAGATGAATGGTTCCATCCTCGTCTTGTGTGGAGTCCCAACTGAGATGGATCATCGGCTAGGTTGATTCCTTCCTTTAGTGTAGCAACCAATTAAAACGCAGAGCGTTTATTGAATAATAATCATAAGTAAGTATGAACCATTTTAGATATAAATATTTTTCTCCTTGAGAAACCGTGTTCTCTCTCAATCTTTGTTTACAAACTCATTCCGAGTTGTTGTATTTATAACAATTAAACTATATAAAAAGTTTACGACCAAACATATTCTACAACAAACCGCTTTATTCGCCGGACACAATGAAAATACCCTTACAAGCGCACAAGACGAACAAAATATTCATTTTCTACTTATTTCATTCCTCTAACCATAAAAAAGGTCCCAGCGCAGGGATATTGTTTCCATTTGTGTATATTTATAAAGGCGGCTATTAGTTATTATGTGTTAAGTTTATGGTAATAAGCTTTGGTCTGTTGGATTTTGTTAATGTTAAATACGCGTAACATGACTGAATCACGTACCGATGGTTTCATGTTTTGCGTGCGCTCACCAAAGCACACGAGATTCTGGTTTCTCGGCTCTCGCGACACAGCCAGCGGACACGATTTAGTCGAGGTTGCGTTGGGACTCGTTCGAGCGGTGCGGATTTTCCACAGCTGACGGGAAACTCCGCCGAAAAGAAGTCAGTCGAATTGGACACGCAAAATCCGTCATAAAATTGACCGTAAATGAGGTAATCGTAATTGTTTTCGGGTGTATTGTGGGTATTAACGGATTTCGCGCTTCTGGATACTAATTTAGCTTTCTTGGAAATGGATGAAATTAAATGTGCCACACAAGTGTTGCACGAATGTTACATAAAATGAGAAGTCGAGGTTTAAATGAAGCTTGCGATTGGTTCAGTTTTATAGTATGACTCAATATTTGCTGTTAAATAATATAAGAAAAAAATGCAAAACGAGAAACTGTAGAAATAATCATTAAATGAAGCAAATTTTTTTTTTAATGTGTGGTGGGTGCTTAGTTGACAATTGGAACTGTCAAAATACATTCAACAACTGCCTAATGGTGAAAACAAAAGAAAACTGTTAAAATATGTCTAATACGTGCAATACAAAACAATTCTGCCAGTTCACAGATGATAAAAGCTGGCGTTTCTACTTTGACAGTTGTAACCGTATAAATATATGACAGCTGTCACATTATGAAAACAGACAGCAACCGATTTTTCAGTTTCGACGCTGATAGTTGCAAAAATGGAAAATTTATGCGATAAATTTAATTTTGACAAGTTTGAAGGTCTTGTAAGTATCAATACAATTTTAACAGCTGTCAAATTATGAAAACGAAAGATTTATTTTCGCGGAAATAACACTTGCATGCATTATATATGTTTCGATGTACGTCAAATAATAGAAGCCCTCGTTTTTTACGATATTAATGGGTGTAATTAAAAAAATACTTCTGACAGCTGTCAAATTAATCATTAAAATATTTCTGACAGTTCCTAAATTGTCAAATTTGAAGAAACTTACTGCATGTAATAGCGGCAACATTATAAAATCAGTTCGGGTAGTTATAACTGTCAACTGTTTTTGACAGATATAAAGTTGTAATTTTTCAAAATATCAATCTAGATATTTGACATAGCTGATAGGAAAATTATACAATTTTTTATAAGATGCAAAGTTGTAAAACGATTATAACGATATATACGTTTTAAATTTTTCAATTTTGACACCCGTCAAATTGCGTTTCATTCAATGCTTCTTACTTATTTTGATACCTTTGAGTCTCGCAGTCTCAAATAATTTCTGACAGCCGCCAGATTGTAAAAGCAATAATTTTTTTAGATTTGACAATTGTATCTGTCAAAAAATGTTCGAGAGGTTTTGCAGAGCAATAAACCAAAAATATTTATAACAGAAAATAACTAATTTCGCCGCTAGTTATTTTGTTTCTGTAACATTTTGTAAAAATTGTAAAATCGTATTTTTTTATTTTTTTGACGCTTGTAATTATCAAAATATTTTTGACAGCTATCAAATTGTAAATAGAGTATAACAGTACTAACTATCTAATTTTATTACAGCAATCACATTGTAATTTTTTACAGTGTCAATGGTGATAGTATTGTAAGCACTAAAATGATTCTCTGTTACTGTCAAAATCTATATCTATATCTATCTGATAACTGTAATAGAAGTTATTTCATTTTACAACCTTCATTGACATAACCGTAAAAACAAAACGCCTTCTCGTGTTTTGACATTTGTAAATACTTTAAAAATTGAAATATCTCTGACAACTGTCAAATTGAAGGCGTTTTTTCGAAGCTGTCAAATTATAAAAATAGATAGAAATAAACAACTGTCAAAATATTTCTAAGTAAAGCAAAATTTTCCGAAAAGTACTAAACTGTCAAATAGTTTTGTCTTACAGTTACAGCCATCTAAATATTTGACAGCTGTCATATTGTAAAAATAGTATTTCTTCAGAGTTTAAACGCCAATAGAGTCATAATCAAAACAAAATTGCAAGAAAAATATACTATTGTTTTTCAGATTTGACAACTGTAACTGTCAAAATACATTAGATTATTGTAAAAGAAGTTATTTGTTTATCTTTTTGTTTTAATCTTGATTGTCGTAACTATAAAAATTACATTTTTCCTATAATTTGGTACTTGTAAGTATAAAAATATTTCTGACAGCTGTCAAATTGTAAATGCAGTTATTGTTTACAGTTTCAACACTCGGAGGCGGGATTTTAAAGCTGTCAAATTATTAGTAAATATTAATTATTAATAAATAAATAATTAGTACAAACCGACGCGTTTTAACAGCAAGGCGATAATAAAACTGATCTATAGTATCCGGAAACTGCTAAATTGTAAAACAGTTTTATCATACTTTGACAGTTACAGTCATCTAAATATTTGACAGCTGTCATATTGTAAAAATAGTATTTTTTCACAGTTTGAAAAAAAAATTCTTATAAACACAAAATTGCTAGAATTTTTTTTTTCAGATTTGACAACTGTAATTGTTTAAATATATCTGATTACTTTTACAAACTTGATTGTCGTAAATGTCAAAATTACATTGTTTCCGTGATTTAGTACTTGTAAGTATCAAACTATTTCTGGCAGCTGTCAAATTGCAAATTCACTTGTTTTTCACAGTTTTAACACTTGTAGGTGTTTTTTCAAAGCTGTCAAACTATAAAAGCGCCTATTTTTTTGACGACTGTAACAGTTAAAATATCTCTAATAGCTGCTACATGTTAAAAACAATTATATTTTATCATTTTAATAGAAGTGAGTGTTAAAATATGAATCTAAGAGCAGGGCAACTATCATTTACATTTGACAGATGTAACCTGTCAAAATACTCAGCTGCCAAACTGTAAAAGCACGAAATTTATTACTCTTTGACGAGTGCAACTATCGTAAACAGCGATAAAATTGTAAAATAAGTTTTTACAATTGTGATAGCTGTAATTGTCAAAATATTACAAAAATACATTTTTCGAAGATTATCAAACTATAAATTCCGCCATTTTTTTATATACTTTTTCGACAGTTGTCAAATTGTAAGAATAGTAGTTTTTGTTTGTAGTTGTTAGTTATCACTCGCTCAATGATTCTGACAGCTGTCAAATTCCAAAAAGATTGATATATTTTCGTACAAAGAAGCGCTTGCTTTGTGAAAGCTTCGTTATCGATTTTTATGCACAGAAATTCGTAATTATCGATTTCCGTTGTACAGAATTGGGGATAGATAGTTTTAATTGATACAAGATCGCCGTTTAGGCATCATCAATTCGCAAATCGCAGATCATTCGTTCATTAAACTTCTTCTAACGATCGTGTAGAACAACAATAAAATGTCATTCCGATATCGCTCGTACGCATCACCAGCTCGATTCCCCGAAATCGCCTCGCCGAACGCGTGCAAAAAACAATAGACGAACGCGACCGGACCCAACCAGGATACTCTTCCATCATAGCGGCAGTCCATAAAGTTCACCAAAAATGACGATCTAAGATCGCAGATAAGCGCGCTGGACGCGACCGACGACGCGGTCGAGGACTCGGTCTTCGCCATTTGCACGGTTATCTCTGAAGTGTGATAAAACTAATTAATTAAATTCTGAGAAAGAACAGATGATGGAAAGGGAAGGAGAAGAAATAATCTTTTGTTTTCTTTGATTTCTTTCAGAGTTAACTCGACGATTCGCGGACAATGCGAACAATGGCCACTTCCAGCTGGAAATTCTACTCTATATTAGTTGTTTCTGATGTTAAAGGAACGTGAAATAATTTGAATAAAGATGGGGTTATATTTAAATATTATAGCAAAAAAATAAAAAGAAAACTGGAATTGATAGAATGAACGCATCAGGTTTCATGCTGCGTACGTATTTAAGTTAACAGAGAGCAAACATAGAAATAGAAGAAACGATTGAAAATGCAGTGATTTATTGACTTAAATGAGCGAATTTAGATGCAGTACGTTCAGCCTCTGAACACGTTCATTACGACCGCCATTGACATTGATCTGGTTCAGAAATGGTTAAATGGAAAACACACCGTGCACGCACAGTATTTATATATTAAATCGAACACATCGACATTTCTAGCGGACACGAATAAAATATAATTAGGAAAAAAATTATAATTTGGACATCGACATTAAACATTACGGTGGAAGACAAGCATCTCAACCATCTATAATCTCTTTTTATATCTATAGGATCGATATCCTCGATAAGCGAGATCGAGAGAGGATGGGAAGAACTGGATGTATGTAGGAAGCAAAAAAAAAGGACGTCAGTATAGGCAGAGATACAATTATAGCGGAGAGAAATCGTAAAATACGTTTGAGAAAAGCAATTTGTATCATTAATTAACAAATTAACATTTAAATTATTAATGGCCGGCATACCTGGACGTCATAAATTAGAAGAACGGTTGGTAGTAACTCGGGTAGAGAGATCTCGTTACCGCTGCTCCGATGCCTTTAACTTCTTAAGGCTTGAAAAGTCCCTTAGGTCCCTTAAACGGAACGGTGGATATAATGCAACGGTTCTTAACTTTATAGCGAATAAGGTCGGTTCTGATTGTGGAGCAATTAATTTTGTATCTAAGTTTTTGGAAATATGTGTGAATTTCTCTTCCAAATGTTATTCTGATGACGTTGGGTAATGCTTGAGTAAAATATTTAATGTAAAATAGTGTAAAAATAATTTTGAAGTATTTTTAAAGTAGAGAGACGAATTTCTGAACAGATCACTTTGACAGTACATTCTCATTGGTTGAAAGCAAGACCAAATTACACTGTATGGATCTTTCTCAGATTCTGTCACGTGATACTGTTTATGGTGAAGTCTTCTTGTTGTTTCTATTATTTCTTCGTTACAAGTTAATGCTTACAAGAAAAGTATAGCCGATCCACCCAATCTCAAGAAACTGGACATGATAAAACAAATTTCTGATGTAGTAGGCAAGTGTTTTCAATTTATTACATATGATCTATATTTTACAGAGGTAATTAAAGAGTATACATCCTCTGAAAAATGTGTGGATCCCAAAAAGACTACTGGGAGGCCATCTTTACTGAAATCCTTTGATGAGACTGTGAAAACTGCTATACGGCAAATAGTTCACAATATGTTTCGGCAAAATGAACTTCCGACATTAGATAAGGTGCTGGTGCAAGTAAAAAATAATGAAGATTTGCCAAACATGAGTCGATCAACATTGTATTTGCTAATGAAGCAAATTAATTTTAAATAAGAATTATTTATTATACAGCGTTTCCACGGCTGAGTGGGACATAAGGAGAATACATATAAAATCGGTTTTTGGTGAATATTATCTCCCTAATACTACTTCATCCAAATTTAAGTGCCGAATATTATAACTGGGTTTTTTTTTTTTTTTATAGTAGGGAAATCCTCATGGACTCCTGGCCTCGCCAGAGAGTGCCGGACTCTTACCGACTAAAACCCTCTACTTCGTCGTCACACTCAGCGCGCTGGAACCGCATTAGGAAAACGCATATCATCAGTCGCGCTAGTTTGTCTACAAACTCTATTTATTGTTTTGTTCTCTGTTCCGGGTTCTTTCATCTTCTTCTTTGCTGGACATAACCGTTGTAATGAACTTAGCTATTTTATTCCACTTCGTTAGGCTCTCCATCATCTCGTTCACAATGTTGTTTGTTGTGAGTTCTGCTTCGAGTTCTATGATAAGCTGGTTTCTACTTCTAGCCCATCTGTTACATTTTAATATGGCATGTCCGGGAGTGTCGAGTTTTCCGCAGTGAGGACAGGCGTCGTCATCGAATTTTCCTATCCTTTTGAGGTAGGTACGAAAGTTGCCATGGCCTGAGAGGAACTGTGTTAAATAATAGTTCAACCTTCTGTGCTGGCATTGAACCCAAGGTATCAAATCTGGTATTAATTCTCTAGTCCATTCCGCTGTCCCCGCCTGCTCGGCCCATGCAGTTTGCCACTTAGTCAGAGTATTCCATCGCTCTCTTGTCTTCGTATCGGCCGTATGCCCGGTTTCTGAGTTATGAAGTTGGAATCTCTCCTCTGCTAGAAGCTGGAGAGGTGGAATTGCGGTTATCACTTGTATCGCAGCTTTAGAGATCGTTCTGTAGCCACTACCAATTCTAAGCAGTGATCTTCTTTGTGCCCTTTCTAGCATGTCTTTGTATTTTTGCACTCTCCAGACATCTGCCCATGCCGGGGCCGCGTACAGCAACTGCGAGTGCGCAATTTCGTTGAGGATGGCACGCTTAATGCTACTTGGGCCTCCTACATTTGGCATTATCCTCTGCATAGCGGATACGGTGTTTTCTGCTCTGCCCACTACGTATTTTACATGGGGGCCAAAGGACAGCTTGTCATCGATGACCACTCCAAGATATTTAAGCTCTCTTTTTGGGGTTATTTCTCTTCCAAGTACATTGAAGTAAATATGCTCCCTCTTACGCGGGCCTTTCAGGATTACGGCCTCCGATTTTTGCGGCGCGACCTGTAGATCGTTCCTGGCCATCCATTTTGCGATTGTCTCTAACGATTCGTTAGCCCTGAACATCAGATCTCTATCATCTTCGGCTTCGATGACCAATAGGAGATCGTCAGCGTATGCTATTGTTGTAGCACCCCTTATTAACTCTAGTTCTAATACTCCATTATACATCACGTTCCAGAGTAATTGTCCCAGTACAGACCCCTGTGGTACCCCCGCGTTCACCATCATCTTTTTCCTCCTACTAAGCAGTATTGATCCGTTGGAGAAATATTCTGCAATTATGTTTGTAAGGTATTGCGGTATATTTCCTTTCTTTAGGCCTGAGTAGATGTTGTTCCATGATGCAGTGTTAAAGGCGTTTTTGATGTCCAGGGCTATCGCAGCTACAAATCTTCCCTGGGATCCTCTAACCAAGTCTACCAGGAACCTAACGGCATGTACCGTCGACTTCCCCTTTACGAAGCCAAACTGTCTTTCTGACAGTCCACTTCTGCTTTCTATTTCTTGCTCCAGTCTTTCCTTTATCATACGTTCATATAGTTTTCCCAAGATACTTAGAAGACATATGGGTCTAAACGCTGAGGACTCCTCTATTGATTTCCCTTTCCAGATTAGCACTACCCTAGCTTCCTGCCATTTGGTGGAGGCTAGGGAGAAGGAACTCCAATAACAGATCCGGTACCGTCTCAGAAATTAGTCTGACGGCTTCTGCAGAGATCCCATCTGGACCCGGCGCTTTACCTATCTTAGATTTTGCTACCGCCCTCAGGAGTTCCTCTTTCTGGAAAAGGGGGACATCGTCCACTCTATTTGGGTGTCTGACTGGTTCCTCGTCATTATAACTGGGTTAACAATGAACATCTCCACAATCGTAGTACCAAGATTGATATCCCACACAATCACAATCCCACAAACTAGACTGTATAGATTTATGGAGAAGCACAATGTATTAAGTGGTTATTAATATGGATACAGGAAGACAAAGACCACAATTATGGCTGTAGAAAATAGAATTTCTTTAGTGTGCGACGTCCTTAACTCAAAACAATTTGTCAAACCCAGGCACCTGGGTTGTTTTTTGACATGAGTCGCGCTTTTGACTCATCAGCAAATTAAATAGTGTTGGAGGTTGTTAATGTGGGAGGAAATCTGTCAAAGAAGCGTCATGTAGATAAAGGCGTACCACAAGGCACACTACTGGGACCGCTGTTATTTTGCATCATGACAAAGGACTTACCTTCAGTCTGCAGATCTGCAACAAACGTCAACATTTAGGCTGACGATACCAGCATGATAGTAGTTCATAGAGATAACTCCAGAGATTTATTGTTTTTTCTTCTGCACAATGGTTGGACTCGTTTATAATGGTGTTTCAGAGTTCCAGGATATTTGAGAAAATTTGAACATGTGGCTCGCTTGCTAGAATTTTAGGTACAAGAAAGATGGGTAGAGGTGATTTGGTTAATGTGGGAAGTAAACACCGCTTTTAAATAGAAAAACTGATCTTGAAAAAAAGGGGAAAAGTTGTGAAGGGCAATTGAGAAAAAAGGAAAATAATCCTTTATGGAAGAAGATAGTTAGCAGCAGCACTTAATGCATCGAAAAGTTTTTGGACTTAGTAGTAGTAGTAGACTTAGTCACGGACATATTGACCCGCCCTCGTATTACCAAGGAAGGCAGCTACAACTTCGTTTGTGGGAGCGGAACCGTTTTGCAGTACTGGGATGAGTACCTACAAAAAAAAACTCAGAGATAGAGAGGGGATACTCAGGGCATCCCTCACTGGTTTGACACACTCCAACATATTACTTGGAAACTACAACAATCATAGAGTAAAAATCTTGTTAGAACTAATTAGAAACAGACTACCCATCCTCACAGGTTTTCTTAAAGGGCATTGTCACCTTGGTGAACACATGACCTAACTGTACGGTTATCACGGAATCCCGAGCCAATTATCTCATCAAAGTTGTCATAGACGAAGAACAAATACCTCTTGTGAAACCATTACGGTTATTGCAGTTTATTAAAGCTCTTAGACTCAAATCTAGCATGTTAGTATTTGTGACGTGTTTGTTCTGTTTTTGATGTCTTTATGGCAAGTTCTTATACTTCCTAGGTACATATGTCAAATATACTTCCGTTATTAGTTGGTGATCAATTAGTCAAATCGTTTTGGCTTTATTGAGATTTATTTGCAGATCTATTACTTGCTTTGCACATGTTTAATTTTTTTGTTATTAAGGCTACGTCATTCACAAACTTAAGGTCTTCTATAAGTATTTGCCAAGTCTCCACGTCAATCTATTTTCGTTTTATATCCATAATTATTCCATAATTGTGGTATAGTATAGTTTGATCGTAATGATCAATTTCTTAGGAATTCTGCATTCATGTAAGATGTGCCAGAAAGTTTTATGTTTGATAAAATCGAACTTATTTTAGAAATCAATGCTAAACATTGCGTATCTTGAAAAAAAGAAGTGAGGACTGTCAATTTTATGTTTCATTTTGTTCTTTTTGACTACCAGTCATGGTCCTTGTGATCTTATTGTCGAAAATACTCCTGTAAGCTGGTATGCAAGTATATTTCTATACAGAAGCTGTAAGTTTGGCTTGAATTGAGACTGAGTAGGTAGTGAAAGAGCTTCAGTCAGCATTTTCGAACGTCCCAGCTACATTTTAAGATGTATTTGTCACCATTAGTTTTGGACATTCCACTGTAAGATTAACTCCTTTCTTTATCATTTCCTGATTCGTCTGTTACTGAATGTATAGTAGAAGCAACTAGTACACTTTTTTTCCTTCCATTTACGGACTCCTAATTCTAATTCTATTAATACTGACAATAATAAAATGTCCTTGGTTGAAGGAGTTAATCTGGCTGGCGCTGTTTTTTCGGAAAATACAGAAAAATTCAGTAAATAGCCGATCGAAGGGCAGGCTAAAGTCCATATTTTAGTCAGTCTTTTAATGGGGTACGAGGGTGGTCTGAAATATTTCCAACCTTAACGTGAACATGTCAGCATTCGTCAATAAAAGCAGGGTGATGTGGTTACGCATGACAGGTACTCACTAAAGTTTCACTTATTTTGGAGAGTGGAGTGTCAAGAGGGAATCGGTTCCAAAAAAAAGCAAAAGCTGTATTTTCGGTTTGGGAAACTGACGGCGATGGGATAGTCATGGAGTTATCTTAATCGATTATCTTCAAACTGGAAAAATTGGCAGAAAAACGGCTATACTTGCAGAAAAATATGTTGTTTCACCAAGATAATGCGCCGTCTCACACCACAGCGGCTGCCATGGTGAAAATCCACGAATTACGGTTTGAACTACTTAATTACCCTCCTTACTCACCGGATCTAGCTCCAAGCGCTTTCTTTTTGTTTCCTAATTTAAAAATTGCATTCGGAGGACAGAGATTTTCGTCAAATGAGGAAGCCATCACCCCATTACAACGAGCAGCCCAAGAAAAGCTTTGAATTCTTCTAGAGTCAACTCTAAATTATTGTTGTTTTCTTCGGCATAATGGTTGGAGTCGATTATAATGGTGCCAAGACAAATCAGTTCCAGAATATTTGAAAAAATTGAATATGTTGTTTGAATATATCCTTCGAATCACGATTAGTGAAAAAAACGATTTTAATTGATTGTAATTGATGTTGAAAAAGAAGAGGATAGTTACCAGCAGCAGCAGTAGTGCTGATGAAGACAATTTAAACAGAATGCATTTATTGTATCAAAAATTTTTTTGAATTTAGTAATGGACTTAAGACTGGACAGTTAGAGTTACGACAACATGTCAAATTTGACAACAAAAATGGTGTTTCGGAACAAGAGGTTATTAAAATTATGTTAACCACACTATGGCAAGTAATGGGCACCATGACATGATATGCCATATCTGATATTATTTGCTTAAAATAGTATCCCATTTTCCCTTAATGACCTTAAAACATGATCTATTCAAAAGCTGTAGTAACAAGGTTAAATGTGCAGGTCACTCAAGTATTACTACAAAATTGTCTTCAGCTTCTTCGTTGAGATCGTTCGGACTGACTTTCGTGGCCATAACAACTAAAACAAACTGATAGTAACGATGTGAAAAGAAGTGCTTGACTGTCGAACTTAAAAATATAAAATAAAAATAATTTTAAATGAAATTTTGAGTTTTATTTTTCGTTTTAGAAGCGATATATTGTTTTAAAAATGGTTTCACGTGCTAATTTGCTATTTTGTTTGACAGCTTAAACATCTTACAACTAGATGTCACTATGTTTGCAACTTGGTAAGTTCTATTTGTATCCAATTGGTTCAGAAAATTTCCATAAGGTGTCACTGTCATTGTTATTTTTAAGGTAATTGAAATATGTGTGAATTACTTCTTCGTTTGCTAGATTCATTAAATATGCTAAAATAATTTATTCCATACTTTCGAAATTCTAGTAAACACATTAGGCAGCTCAAGGACAGTTTGAGGAAATGATAAAAAAACGCAACAATTCTTTCTATTAAGATAATTTAATTTCTCCATATTTACAATAGATAATTTTAAATAAGCACTATGTACACAAGTAAATAAACAATTATACAATAAAACAAGCAGGAAAAATTAACTAATAATAAAAAAAAATAAAATAGAATATACATTTATACACTTTTACACAATAGTTTCATCTTCGTCTATTCACATTATGCACAGAAACATCTTCAAACAATAATAATAATAAAAACAAATATGTATTTAGATATATTATATAATATATATATATAAAACAATATACATCAGTCTTCTTCAAAAATATTTACAAAAGAATTTGCACTTGTTACGCGGTAAAAAATGTTTACACGATCAAATGTTAGTGAACAATTTGCTGCGATGCGTTGTAAAATTTTTTACCGCTCTCTAAAAATAATTCCTTTATTAATGAATTAAAAAAAGGAAACACTATTATCACTGGGGTATGTTTAGAATGGGACCGTGGGCGCCTGGAAAAGTGGCGAAATGTGGCGGTCTGTGGGCCATCGCCGCTAAAAACGGCGAAATTATAGGGCCGGGTCCGCCTGGGAATAAACCGAAGGTTGGAGGAAGGAGAGGTCTCGCTGATAATCGTAATTTTTCTAGTTCGGCTTCTTGTAGACGTTTCGCTTTTGCGCGTCGATTTTGGAACCATATTTTCACCTGTAAATCGAAAGAATTGTTTTTATAAAGAATAATATTATAAAGATAAAGCAAAATAGTCACAATAAAAACATAAAATCAGGATAATTTCTGGACTAGATAGGGAGAGGATCACCATTTTGTCAACTACATAATTTCATAGTAGTTTTGAAAGCCCTCTCCCTGATATACTGGAAATGTTTTGAGCAACAAGCCTCAATGGCTCGACACAGATATTTTTAGAAAATTTTATTTCCTGTATTAGGACCAACAAGACCAGTCAACGACACCACTATAGTTTGGGATGTTGAAAAACTAAAAAAAAATTGAAGGAGTTGGATCTTCAGATCCTTAAAAACGAAAATTAGAAAAGCGAGGGTTCACTTATGTATTAAATGGAGACAAGCTTGATCCAGAAGTCTTAAACAGATATAAAAAATGTCAAAAAATGTTAATATATGTAGCTGGAACATCCACTGTACCAGATAATTTGAAGTGGTCTTTTCAAAAGTAGCAACATCCAATAACCAGGTGTTGGAAAGACTTGCACAAGAAGAGGAAAAAGCAAGATTATTTAAGATAAGCTAGAAAGTTTCAATAAGAACAAAACGAAAATATAGTTCAATCTTTGATCAACGAGTGGAAGACAAATATGAAATATAAGAAATATATTTTTACTAGACCAAAACTATACAAAGATTTAGCCCCAACCTCTCTTTTGGTTGGGGCAAAATCTTATAGAGTTTGTATCCTAACCAAAATAATGTAAATCAAGATGGCGACCAGAACAAATTTCCTCAATAAATACTGTCTTCTCAAACCTTGGATTCAGTATGTTGGCATATTACCCATACTTAGCTAAAAAAATAAAGATATGAACACACCAACCAAGATGGAAAACCAAACTTACAATTTCGATTTATTTTTAATCGTTTCTTGTCAATAAAAGTTATTGAAAAAATAAAAACAGACGACAGAAGTATTTTCAAAGATGTTAAAATAAATTGCAGAATGGAAGTAGCAGAAGAAGGATTTGCAGACAATATTGCAGAAACTGAAAAGAATAAACACAGATAAGACCAAAATAATACAAATCAAGGTGATGTGATGACCAGAACAAATTCCTTCGAAAAATTTTGTTGTCTCAAATATTGGGCTCAATATGCTATGAAAATTTTTATCATGAGACCAGCAACAGAACAGTGGATCAATATAATAGCAAGCATTCCTTGCTATAGCAGAGAAAGCCTTGATGACTTTTATTCTGGAAGTAGTTAAGCATGTTTCAGAATGTTGAATTAGTTTAGGTCCAGTTGGCTAAGATCGTATAGTTGATAATGCGAAAGCTTGATTTAAAGCATACTGCTTCGTACATTTCAGTTCTGATGCTTTTCTTCAAAGAATCGAGAGAAAAAAAGGATCTAAATTAGAAGGGGGTGTTCAATGATCCCTACTACCCACTCAAGATCACTTAAGTCAATTACACTTACCATAATGGAGGCCCAAAGAAAGGAAAACAAATAAATATAGATCCTGGATAAAGTATGCTTGTGGTAAATTTGGGACAAGGGGATAAAAGAAGGCGGCATGAAGACGTGTTAGTGTTAAAGGGAATTACGCTCTTGTTCATAAACTATGACGCTAGCACAGTATTTATTGTCTTTAGCATAGTTGGCGTTGGTTATAACATATCAAAAACTGGTCTCATTCAAAGTCATTTCTAAGTTTCTTCGAATATGCGAAATATTAGTTCATGTTCATAATTTAATTAAAATGGATAAAATTGAAGCGCAAGAGCTGTGATAAAATCTCTCTGTAAAGAAGTGTTGTCACAATAGTTGAGCGTAGGTTTTCACGACCGTCGTTTATTGCGTTGAAGTCTTCCGGGTCTTTCACTGATTATGCTGTCAAGTTTTCTTTAGAAACGTCAAGTGGAAACTTATCTACATGACAAGACGGGGAGACTTCAACGCAGAAGTGTTGTCACCATAAGGAATTTATACCGATATGACCAAAGTATTAGGTGAGTTAGTGCCTTCATATCAAGTAATTACAAATTAGTCACGTGATTTTAAACTGGGCAGAGGGGTTGGTAAAGATAAACCAGGTGTTGGTTAGCCTCAGATGATTTTTTGCAAAATCTCGATACAATAGATGAAACTTGGGTCAATCATTTTGACTCAGAATCAAAAAAGGTAAGATATGGAATGGTTACAGTTCATCTGCTTGAAAAAGTCATGACTACAATTTTTGTGATCGCCATTTACACTGCTGTCTCAAAAATTTTTGAACTCTTCATCCCCCCTCTTCTGACGATCTTTGCATCTAAGGTCATATTTATAATTCGTGCTAGAGATTGTGCTGATGCTATAGTACGCAATTTTGACGTAAATGTCATTACAAATCTGTCAAAATCTCGTGATCAAGCATCGGCACCAATGACCACAACTTCAACCATGAACTATAAATAAAAAATTAAGAAAGCATTTTTGAGGAAACGATCTTTCAGACGATGAAGAAGTGGTAAATGACCGATGGCTGATGCAAGAAAATAAAGAATCTTTTTGCGAAGGAATCTTGACGTTTAAAAATTGAGACAAGAAATGTTTCGAAGTCTTCTAAGTTGTTTTCTTCTATATTAGAAACAGTAAGTAGTGAACTGTCTTCGCATATTGTTAATTTAGTTGATTGTACATAATAATAAAAGTGGTGTAAACCAAAAAACTATCTTTAAAACCGCCAATTTTCTGATGACTTAAGCGAGAGCATTTAAGTAGAAATGAAAAAAACAAACTCAATTAACACCTTCGATTATAAATTTGTTTCAATGTATAAGTTATGACCATAAGTTATAATATTTTTGCACAAGTAACATTGAAGTATAATACATTAATTGCAAATTAGTTTTATAAATAAGATTCCGTTTGATTGGCTGTTGAATAGCAGTTTTTGTAGTATTTGACATTGAATGTGCATTTGAATAGGTAAGTACATAATATCCAATATTAATAATTAAGTAAGAGCTTTTAGACATGTTAATGTCCATCGCAAATAATAGCTCGTTTATTATAAATAGTGTATTTATCTAATTTATACCCATATAAGAAACGAATTCATTTATCCGCTAGATTCTAGTTGCGCATGCGCAGAAGCATTTCATCATGTCAATTTTATGAGTGAACATGTACAATTTAATCATCAAATTATCTATTTTTTTCTTTTTAATTGAAGTGCGTAGTTAGACATTAACGTGCAGAGTATTATATTCAATTAGGATATCAAACGTAATTGCTGTTAATTCTACGTGATTATTAAATAATATGATACCAATTTTAATTCTTGATTGATCTATATTTGAATAGAATTAACTCACCTGTGTTTCTGTTAGCCTTAAAGAACTAGAAAATTCCGCTCTCTCAGCTATACTAAGATATTGCTTATCCCTAAATTTCTTTTCTAATGCTAGTAGTTGTTGAGTTGTGAATGGTGTCCTAGGTTTCCTATTGGGTTTGTGCTTCCTAAGTGCACATCTGACTATAGGTGGACCAGCGTTTTGTGGCATATTCGCTAGACTGGCTGTAACAAAGAGAGAAAATATGTTTATTACAATGTCTTTTCCAAACCATTTCTAGCTAGATATTTTGGAAAGATTTCTGGCCAATATAGTTTCTGGTTTGTCATAATTTAGCATTTAGTGGTCGCGCAAGTAATCATTTTATAAATGATGTCAAATTTTGAAAATTAGAACTTTTATTACAAGAACATCTCAGTTAAGTTTTTAATAAATGAACTTCGTAAGGTCATAGCCAAGCCATGTCAAACGGAAGATAGTTGAAAAGATATTGACAATTACAATATCGTAGAGCTGTAATAATTGTGTGAGCTATGCAGTGCAGTCTCGTGATAACTGCAACTGGATAGACCTACAGGTGTTAAGAAGAAAACTACACTAAATGACCAAAGAGAAAAAAGAAGGAAAATTTGAAGATATGAACACCGTAGACGATGACAACTTTATAAAGATTTTGCGTCAACTAAGATAGAACACCAAAGTGCCTGTAATAGCCGCTCATGGTATGTTGTTGGAATTCACTCTGCGGACGAATGCAATGAAAATAGATCAAACATTAGAAGCGGACCACGTGGTTTCGACCTTCCAGGCTTCATCAGCGCAACTCCGAATGCAAGATCTAATTTCATCGCCTTTCACCTCTCAACTTATTTGTATAATGAATAATGGACTAATTCCAACCTCATGCCCTCTAGTGAGGAAGGTGGGAAGTAGTACACCGCACCAATGAGACTACAACACCTTCAATAGTGACGTGAAATGCATGTTGCAGTTCGCTACATGTTTTGATCTCCAAAAAGGCAACAGCTGTGTCTTCAATAGATTGAGCTTAAGATTGTACTGAATGGAAGTTAAGTTCGGTATCCATTCTCTCCATAGCAGATTGCCAATCATCTTACAAAATTTTGCACATTTAATAAATTGAGACGTATATATTGAAAAAAGTATTGTTTCTAAAATGGATCTCAGGGGAACGTCAGGAGTTAACTTCAGTGGATGTGACACCTTCGAGTCCACAGAAACAGATTGAAAACGATTAGTTAAAAATAATTTCTAATCAAATCCGTAGATTCTAAATCTAATCCTAAATAGTGAAGAAGAGAGCACAGAGTGGCATGACAAACAGTACCAAACTCTCTTCTTCTGAATCCCGACTGAGTGAGAGGTAGTATATTGTTAGCCTCAACGAAATTGGATAATTGAACGTACACAACTTTTTCAAATATCTTCGATAGTGCAGGGAGCACACTAATTGGACGGAGATCACCGAAACCCAAAGGATTTTGAATTTCAGGTAGGGGTCTAACTAAAGCGAACATCCAGGAATCAGGAACAACCGATTGCTCAATGCAACAGTAAATAATATATGTGTTATTAACAAAATTAGGTGAAGGCAGCACATTTTAATCATTATTATATTAATATATCCGCACCAGTTGAAGTTGACTGAATACCATTGATAATGCTAAAGACTAATATTGTATCTACAAACGATAAGTGAGAATTGGAATCCGAACTGTCGAAACACAAGCTCGATATAGAGGGTGTAGGCAGGCTATTAATAAAGAAGATGTTAATTACATCAACATCAGAGATTTTGTGGTAAAGGTTGAGAGGAGCGATTATTGAAGTCTAAATATGGAGATATATAGTTAAAATATGCTTTTTTCACGATTAAAAGACGATGTAGTTAAGTTTCTGAGAGTCTTTTAATAATCCCAATGAGAAGGGCCTCCTGTATGCTAGTTTTTAGCCTTATATCTTAGAAGTTATTAAAATTATTACAAAAAATACGACAGGAGTACTTCTTCTAAAATATACTAAATGATCAAAGAGAAAGAAACAAAAAAGGCCAAAAATTGAAGAAATCAATACTGTAGACGATGAAAACCTTATACAGATTGCAGTCTGACCAAAATATAAGACCAAATTGACAATTTTGCGTCAATCTTAATATCTTTCATTGATGATATTTGACATTTATAACTTTCTTGTCAATAGAAGTTATTGTAAAAAAAGATTGCAGGAATATTTTCAAAGTATACTACCTAGATGGTTAAAGAGAAAAAATATGGAATTTGTGAAGAATGGAAGTAGCAGAGAAAGTAGATAATATTGCAGGAAATGAAGAGTAACTGTTGAAAGGAATAAACACAGATAAAATCAAAATAATACAAATCGAGGTGGTGGCCAGAAAACTTCCGTCAATCAATCCTGTCTTTTCAAACATTGAATTGGGCATCTCAAACATTTTTTTTTTTAATACAAGATAAGCACCTAGAAGCTTTGCACGGTTTTCTGCAAAACACAGAAAGAAAAAGATTGCTTCTAAAGGAGACAGAGTCTTGAATGAGTTAAATTCTCTTATATCACTAAGTCAAGTCAATAATGAAATTTTGACATTTTCGTTTGCCTTTTTTGTTCATAAATTACAAGAGATATACCATAGTGATTGTCCCTAGAATAATTGGTGTTGATTGACATGTTAAAAGCTGTTAGATATACTTTAAATATCTTATTTCTCTTACTCAACAAACACATGTCTAAAAGCAGAGTAGTCTATCGTAAACGATGTGGCATCTATTTTAGACATAAATAGCAAACTCTAAAATAATATTTATTAATCGGTTATTTTGATTTTATCAGTTTAAAAAAAGTTTAATTACTTGGTCCAAGAACTGAAGCCTCATGATTATCTGATTCGTTTTCGGTTCGATTAATGGGCTGGGAATCGCTTGGCCGAAGATAAAAATCATCTTTTGAGATGAATTCCATTTCCACATCGGAAGCTATATGTCAATAAGCAAAATTGTCGTGCTTTTAAGGGCTCAGAAAATCCAAACGTTATTATTGAGAAACCGATGCACCCAAAAGGAGCGACGGTTTTTGGCACCATGGCATCATCGAGCTCATTTTTCTCTTCAAAAATGAACAAGAAGTCGGCGTTACGGCCAATGGCGACCATTACCATGCCATGCTCGACAAGTTTTCGTTTCCACAAATTGAAGAGGATAACATGGACGATGTTTGGTTTCAACAGAACGGCTCTATTGCCATCACAATTGAACTTTTGGGCACCGTTTTCAAAAATCGAAACATCAGCTGAAATTTGATATCAATTAGCTGCCTCGAAGCTGTGATTTGAGCCTGTTGTACTCTTCATTTTGTGAGGAGAAACGATTGAAGGCTGAAACACGCAATCAAAGTTGTCAAGCAATCGAAAAAGTACGTACATTCTTGATAATTGTGTTGATCGGATACCTGATTCAAATTTGAAACGTTAGATGGCTCATACGTCAGGAGAGGTTGATAAGCCTGTGCATGATATTAACTATTAGCAACTTACAAATATGGAGAGGATAGTTAAATTCGAAATATACACATTTTGTACAATTATCTTAATCTTCTTTTTATGAAATAAAAATAATGCAATATTTCTCACTCGCCATTACATATATTACTCCGCGATTTTAGAATGATTATATAGCAGTAATGGATAAGAAAAAAATCCGGAAAAGCATCAATAGATCCAATCAAAACGTCACGCTAATGCGCCCATACTCGGAGTCGTTATCTATCTAATTTTGCGTTTTATTTTATAAACAGCTCCCTAACGACTGCGCACATAAAGCGCATAAACGCGCCCATTCTGCTTACAACAGACATTAAATACGTCAATTTAGATAGTTTCTGAAAACTAAAACGCACTCCGCTTACCACACGCAACCTATTGATGTCAATGTTTATCGCTAATTTGCAGTAAATAATCCATAATTATTTTATATTACTGCTTTCGGTTTATCCACCTTGCTATAGTCAAAGTTGTTTGTATCCGTCCGAGGAACTTATTGAATGCCAATTACAATTTACTCTAATGATTTATATACCTAGATTGTAAGCTGTAATATAAACAAATATGTCCAGAAAAATTTTAAATAATTCTCTGCATTTCCCCTCGGTTTTGCATTTCATTATTTTATAACTTTTTTTTGAAACCAAATTGTTTAAGGTTATCAAAATAGAAATCACTCATCTTTTTCAGAAGAAGATTTTATAATTTCTGCGGGAGCTGATAGCGTGAGCAATAACATATCAAGTCACAACACGTCAAATCTTCATTCTGATTAAGGTTGCCATAATTCTCGTCGAAAGAGCTCAATGCAAGAAATGGAATTAATAATTTTTTTTTTTTATGGAAAAAAAAACGTTTCTAATTTTTATTTTTGCAAAGTTGTCAGGCAAATTTAATACAATTTAATTTTTAAAATAATTTTAATGACTACACGTGAACAAAGAAACACAGTCACACTGATGTGGATACCAGCTCACTGGAGGTGTGAGGGCAACGACACTGGCGATGGACCAGAACCATGTTGTGGTCTCATCAAAAACCATATAAGAGCTCATCTCGAACAGTGGGAAAGTGAACAAAAAAATCTCGTACTGGACTAACACTCCAAAATTAAGACAAACAAACAAGTTTATTACATTTTCAGCCATCAAGGCAAACTTTCTGCTGGAGCTGACCACGGCCCTCTGAGGAGTCACCTGAAGAAGATGAGCAAGGTGGGATTTGATAAATGCCGATTCTGTTCGGAGCACACGGAGACGACCGAACACATTATATGAGCGATTGGGAGGCGGTGGTCCGAAAAAGGCCTTATAGACTCCAAGAAAAGGAAGATATCTATTGAAGATCAATTGGAATTGAAGATCAATTGGAATTAAAAGATTAAGAATAACTACAATAGATTTTACAGGTTGCAGCATTGCCTTCGCAACCCATGTCTAAATGTTTAAATGAACATAGTTTGGCGGTTTTTTGACACACAAATGTTAAAAGATAAAACGTTGGATAAATCCGAATCTTACACTCGCCAAAACTGTAAGAAAATAAGTGTTTT